>LBNU01024997.1:67003-94821 GCA_014162995.1 Artemisia annua | reverse complement strand
TAATTAAGGTCTAAGGGTGGAGGATGATTATTTTTGTATTTTTATGTTTTTTTAGAAAGCAGTAAAATCTCGTTTTTGAAGGAGTGGGCGGAATTAGTTGCTAGTCAAATAACCCAAGTTATCTACTTATGCAAATTAAATTAAATTTTTGAGAAAACAATGGTGGGGAAAGTAGTGTTTACTTAGATTTCATTACTCCCTAACTATCTTTTACTATGTAATTAGTATGTTGAGTTTGCGTGGATGACGGGTGTATTCCTAACAAGTCGTAGGGAGTGCGTTCAATTCCCTAACTCTATAAGCTCCTACCTCACTCTATGACGATACGTCAAGTATCCTATCATAAGCTCACCGATAGCAACCTACGCATGAAATACTACCTTAAAATCGATTAACGCACATACGATTTACGTTTCCAAAGACGTTCAAGCTTGTTACCATATAGGAAGTTAGCCAGTTTTCTTAAGTCTAACGTAGATGAAACATTCATCCAAATCACAATCACAACATACACATCACATGATAATTAATAGTTAGGTTTCATTAGATCTAAGCAAACACAAGTTAATCTAGCCTAGCATGTTGAAGGAAAGAAAAGCACAAACATAGATCATACAATACATAGACATATTGTATGGATTGAATGAAGACTTATCTTAGATTAAACATGCAAGTTAGAGGGGTAAAAGTACCCTCTAAGGTCTGTAATACACGAGCTAGGGTTTAACCCTTAAGTTCTCCACCAAGTTCCTCTTTTAAAACAATAAAATTCGTCCTATATATATAGAAAATACGGGCTGACGGCGTCAGCCCAAGGTGTGACGCCGTCACGCCGACGATTAGGGTTTTGTGATGGCCTTCTTGACGTCGTCACGCCGCCTTGTTCCAGATCTGACGGCCTTCCCTGACGCCGTCACCAAACTAGGCCAAAAACTCTCTGGCCCGTCATGAGTAACTTCCAATTTCTTCACTTCATTTGTTCCTGACGTCGTCACGTTGAAGCTTGTGACGCCGTCACCTTCTGTGCACTTTAGGGTCTTTTGAGATTTTGTTGTTTTCCGCACTTTTTCACTCCGAAAACGCCCGAAAATGCTTCTTTTGTGATTTTCTCCTCAAAAGTACCTAAAATGAGAAAAGAAACGACTTTGGGTGAAATCCGATCAAATAATATACGAATTAGGACTCAAACTGACCCCTAAAAACGTAACATTTTTCGTCTCATCAGAAGGTAAGAATTAAACGATTCAGAGGGTGAAAGAAGAAGAATTAAACAATTGAGAGGGTAACGAAGATTCTTTTTGGGTTTTCGTAAGCAAAAACAAAATCAAAATCAACTTAGAGGTTAAAATTATTTTTTGGGTTTTTTAAATATTAAGACAAAGAAAACAACAAAAAACTACTTTTATTTTATTTTTGGTAACCGCTACGTTAACCGTAACCGTTTCCCTTGAAATTACGCGCGGCGAGGCGGGAGGACAAAGGTGCTCCGTAGATGCTTAAAAACCCGTTCTCTTTAGTCTGCAATTTAATGTCAAGACTTCCGTATTCCTCGTTTATTCGGTTGTAATCTCAAAGTAATCCGAGTAACGACTAATTTCACGATTTGTTTTGTTATTTATTGGGCACGGTTTACAACACTTTCAAAGAAAGTGATGATGTTTATTTTATTTTTGGATTTTATGAAAACACTTTAGGAAAAGTGTTTTTGTTTATTCTATTTTTGTATTTTTATAATATAGCGAAAATAAGTAACTTCCGGGGAGGAAGGATCTTCAAATCACAAAAACAACGAACGGAATCGACGTACTCTTTTCAAGCCTTCCCCGGCAGAGGCGCCAAAAATTTGATTGATACAGCACGATATATATATGGTATATATATAGTAGTATATCTCCGAGGATAGCACGGGTAAATATGTATCCCCGGGTCGTTTTCCCCAACGAAGGCTGAATGGAGTTCGTGAGTTCGTGATCTTGAGTTGTGAAGTGAATGTGAAGGGGATTTATTATACTACGAATAATAAAAATGCACAAATAAGGAAGCACGTAAGCCTAACACGTAATTAAAACCTAAAACCGTAACTAAAACGTAAAATAAACGTAAACGCGCAAAATAAAAAGTGAATTTAAGGCATTACTACTCCTACGGGTGTGAAAATGTTTTTCCTACGTTTTAAAAGACAAAAGAAAATTTTAGGAAAAAGAAAAAAAATATTGTTTTGACTTTTATTTAATTATTATTAATTAAAAACTATTTTTAATTATTTAAAATATACTAAAATACTATTTAATATAAAATAAAGCTAGAAAAATAAGAATTTAATTTTTAAAATTATAAAATAACCTAAAAATAATTTTAAAACTGAAAAATATTTTTGGATTGTTTATGAATTTTTATTAATTAAAAAAGATTTAAAAATACTTTAAAACTAAATTAATTATTATAAATAGTAACTGACTTAGGAAAATTATGAAATTTTTCATAGAATTCCAAAATATTATTAAGAACCTAGGAAAAACAAAATTACTGAATTTTAAACCTTAATAAGCTATTTTGGGCTAATAAGCAGTTTGAAAAAGGCGTTATTAATAAGCACTTCTAACCAAATAAGCACAAAACTCTTAGGGAAGGTGTAATATACTAGGAAAAACTCAATTCAACTAAGAAAACTCAAATAAGCCTAGGCCGTAAGCCAAATTCAATTCACTCTTTGGACCGAAAAAACAGCCTAAGTACCCTACTTCTAGCTTATTTTTAAGCAGTCTAATAAGCTAATTACTAAAACCTAATGGGGGCAAAATGAATAATACCTAGGATACTACTCAAAAAACCTAAAAGCCCTAATTTCTAAGACCTAATTGACCCCTAATTTTAGCCTAGAACACGTGTGTTTCAACCAATAGTTATGAAGAACAAGTTTGGACAGTTTTTGTAGATCGAATTTCACCTAGTAAAAGCTAAGGGGAATATGTGATTCTATGTTTATGTTGAGTTCACTATATGAAATAACCCCAGAAACAATTTTTAAGCAAATTCAAAGCTATTAGACACCCTAAAGGAACCCTAGATCAGCAGTACTGTGTGCAAGTTTAAGGGTGAATTTGACTTTTTTATTGCAATGCTAGTTTGACTTAAGTGAGTTTCTACTGGTTCATTATGAACCTACATGAAATCTTGAGCTAATTTATAGTGTGACTATCCTTAATACAGCTTATATCTATCAAGGTGCAAAGTTGCAGCAGCTACAGTAACTAGATGGGCACAAAATTTGAATTGAGACTTAATTTTGACTTTTAAGGAAACATCCTACCAGGTTCATGCTTATTCTATCTAAGTGATCCTAATACAAACTAACTAAGCTAAAAACAACCACAACAAACTACTTTTACTCAGATTATCTAGCTGATCCAAACACTCCCTTAACTGCCTATTACACTAAGTTTGTGATTTTTAAGCTTGCACCTACTGTTTTTATGATCCTAACAGATTTCCTAGACTTGATTAAAGCTAAGTGAACACTTAAGAACAACAAAGAACACCAGAGACTTGAATTGGCAGATTATGCATTGACAAGACAGTTTCTTAGTGAAATAAGGCAATAAACATGTAAAACACAATACGAGCATACATTAAGCTACTTTATACTATATTAGGCTAAATGAGCAGTTTAAAGGCAGAAGCTAAGTTAACAATAACGAAAATGCAGGATTAAACTAAACCAAAATGGAAAACGTACCTCAACTTTCACTGATCAGGTAGGATGACTAGATATATATATATATATATATATATTTGAAGGTAAAGCTGATGTAAACTACTTACAAGCTTAAGGTAGCTTAAGAAAACTTGATTGACTCAGAAAATTAAAAGCTTTTATTACTAATTTTACATAAAACGGATTAAGAAGCAATGTAAATAAACTTGGAATTTTATTACAATAGAAGACTGCTTACATTAGGAAAACACTATTACACTGAATTTAAGCTACAAGAGAACATTAATTAGAACCTTAATCTGCTACCCTATTCTACACCTAAACCTACACAGTTACAACCATGAGCAGGGCATCCTTTATATAGCTCTCAGAAGCGGTGGATTTGCTTGATAGAAGCTCCCAGAATCAATTCACAGCCACACGTTTGGATCCCATCTAGAAATTTCTTCAATCCATTATCCTTAGCCATTCGCTCATTTTCTAGCATCTTCTATCCAATAAGCTTGCTCAAATTGTACACGTGGGAAGGATATGACATGTTTCTGACACGTTGGCAGAAGCCTCTGGATGGTACGAGGTTTATGTAAGTGGGGTAAATTGGGTTGCAGGGTTAAAACGGGGAAGATAAACAGTAATGGGAGGGAAGGGTTATGGTTTGTTTGACCAGGTTATAGCAAGGGTGAAGGTTACGGGTTTGTAAAAGAGGGTGTGGGCTTGTGGTAGGAGTAAGGTGGAGATGGGCCTGGGTGTTGAGGGAATGGTTGGGCCTGGTGTACAAGTTTTAGTGGGTTTTTATTTAAAAAGGGTTAAGGGTTATATGATACTTTTGGGTTGGGTTATAATAGTTAAGGGCCAGGTTTGGTTTAGTAGAATTATAAGGTTCTAATGTCAAAAGTTCACAAGGACCAAATGTGTAACTTCTGTAAATTTCAGGGACCTTTCTTGCCAGTCTTCAAATATGTAATCCAAGGGCCTATCTTGAGTATCTCGAATACTTGGGGGTCTTAACATGTAATTTCTTCAAATATATACTTCAGTGACCATTTTTGACAAGTCTTGTAGGTTCAGGGACCATTCTTGTAAATCTCTTCAATTTTCTTTCCAGGGTCTTTTATGTCAATTCTTCAAATTCAAGGGATGATTTTTTTCTTTTATTGAGCTTCTTTTGGCTTCCCCGGCTCCGGCTTTTGACCCTTTCCCTATCTCGTGCTCGTTTTTGTGGTTTTTGGCTCGGTTTTTGTCGTTTTCTCATATTTTATTACCTGCATGTGCAAAAACACAAAAACATAGATATTTGGCATTTATAATCGGGTTTTTGGTCTTTTTGGTCTTAATTTGGCCAAGAAAAGGTATGTGTTTAAGCATACTAGCATGGTACCTGCGCGTTGCGGCGGCGGGTACCCTGAAACTAAAATTTCATGTGATCAATTACTTTTCGATAATGAGTTTCTCGTCCCGCGCGATGCGGAGACGGGTACCCTATGACTAAATTTTTTGCGAGATTTTTCATTAATCTATTTTTTCTCACAATAGCTTTATGTATTTTGATTTCCGGTGAACTACGTATTTTAATTTATTACGATTTTTTTTATGATAAATGTACGGATGTCAAGAATTTAATGTCACATTTCAACTCTTTAATCATTGACAATGTTTTTCATTATACAATTGCAATAATAAATATTTTAGTAAGCAACGATTTTTCCTTGTTCAAAATGACTACATGATTTATATAAGATTATTTCAAGGTACCCGCCGCAGCGCGCGGGGTACCCTACCAAAAAATCAGCTTACCCTTTCAAAATTCGGATTAAACAATGATATGTAACTAATTTTTTCTTTTTATAATAATCAATATGTCCAACACAAACTTTCTTACAAAGAAATCAGTCCATCTTAATGATACACAACCCAACTAAAACTTAACAAGAGTCTAGCCCACAAAATAAAACTTAACCCATTTCACTCACATAAAACAAACCTAATTATCCTCTCAAAAACTTTAGCACCACACCTATACAACTGCCAAATACACACGGTAGCCACTTTTCTCTCTCAAACCACAAGTATCACACACAAACTAATCCTGTATTACTTTGTTTACGTGAACACCAAACAAGAATGAAGAACGTTTTTGACCTCTTGGTTTCGAGTAACCCACAAAGAACCCAAACATTTTTTGGCTTCTGGATCCTATAACCGTTTGACATAAAGTAACGTGGCTACCATTATCAACCTTATATCTCCAAAAGAACGCAACCTATAACCGGCCACAACTCAAAACCATACTTCTCATCACTCCCGATGAACAAAACACCACCGGAACACCACCACCACCGAACATCACCATGACAGAAACAACACTACCGTGACCAGCTGCCTTGAAATGGGTTTTTCAAGATTAGAGGTATTTTTAATTTTCTAATAGATTTATATATATTAATAAATTTTTGAGGCTATTTTTTAGATCTATAAATTGTATATGTATATTATTATGTCATAAAGTTTTTTTTTTTTTTTTTTTTTTTTTTTTTTTTTTTTTTTTTTTTTTTTTTTTTTTTTTTTTTTTTTTTTTTTTTTTTTTTTTTTTTTTTTTTTATGTAACATTTTTAAAAAAATTTCTATAGATCCGCTGCCAATGACGCCGCCGCCATGGTTGTTGCCGGAATGACCGGATCTTCACTGCCAATGTCTAACCTCAGAATTAATATATGGATGGGTTTTAATAGAGGGTTGCATTACATTATGCTTAAATGGTTGTAATTTTGGGTGAAGGGGTATTTTTAATAGCATTTATGTTGTGATTATGCAATTTTGGTCTGAAAATGATATTATGCTTATTTTTGTTGTACACCATGCTTTGGTTGTTGTAATTATGAAAATTGGTTGCTTTAAAGTGTTGTACACCATGCATCATTTTTTGTAAATCTGAAAATTTTGGAGAGAGAGTGCTTCCTCTATTATATGTAGTATAGATACCAGTATGCGACTTTACTGAAGTCGTCTAATCTCCATGGTTCATGATTCGATAAGTCAATAGAGTTTAAACATTCTAAGATCGGGATTTCTCCCCAGAAGGATAACACCTGCCCCATTGGCAAGATGAAATGTCGGGAATACTGCTGAGCTTTGACGGTAGCTCGAATCTGTGAGCTACCGGTCTGACTCAAGCAAGAATTTGAAAGGATCAATAGAGCGAGGATTAAGCTTTCACGTTTACTAAACGCTTCACGCATTTTCATGGTGAATCTCTAAGCATAACCTAGGATCTATCGAGGGATCCAAGAGGTTTACATTATCAGGGTTTATAGCGATTCGCGAGTAGTTTGCATATCCATTTCGCCTTCAGACGATCTCCGGGGTAGTTTCATTAATAGGTTCAGGTTCAGCGAGTTGGGAATCTCCATTTCTACCCAACAAAATGGCGATCAGCACCTACGACTAGAGGGTCTCTTACTGTGCCGTCGAGCTACTGAAGGGGTAGGTATCGTTATAGGGAAGTTTTGGCCAACGGGAGGTGTCTATCCCAACCATTGCCAAACTCGATAAGTACGCGACATGTTTACTAACGCTTGAATAGTCTCCTTACTCCAGCCATCAGACTGGAGATGATACACAGTATCATATCCAGGTCTGTTCTCACAGCTCTTGGAGGTGATTGGCAAAATGTCGGTGTAAGGTGACTGTCACAATAGAAATCGAGTTTGAATTAATTGTCGTAATTGAAATCGGGTGTGAAATGACTGTCATGATTGAAATCGGTTGTGAAATGTCTGTCACGATTGACAATACTGAAATTGGCACTCCAAGACGCGCAATGATCTCCTTCACGTATGAACGAGCGAAGTCGCCCATACTTTCCGTTTCGCTGGTTAGTGGGAGATGAACAGGTCGGGTGGGATTATCAAAACTGGTGTTGGATTGTCAACGACTACTCAGGTAGAGGCGCGGAATCTACTTCCAAGATTTCGCTTACGACATAGCTTACTAACGGAAAAAGGATAGCCAGGATAACGGTTATTTCTCGAAAGTCGAGAGGAAGTTTCGGTGGTTGTCCCACGAAACGCGTTTCATGTTACTCATCAAGATCATAAGATTTCCGTCGAGCACGGAATCTCCACTGAACGGGAAGTTTAGAATGTTCAGAGTACTACTCTCTGAGAGGACGTTGATTGCTACAAGCAATTCGTCGGATGACTCAATACGATACTTAGGTCAGAGGCGGAAAGTACAACCTCATTTGAACATCGTCACTAAAACAACAATGATTGAACGACATCGATCGAGAAAACGAACATCATCGATTGAGTACGGGACTCAAGGTAGAGGCGGCTGTGACACGGCTATGAACGAATCGGGGCTAAATGACGAATCCAATTCCGGAACGAGGTCCAAAATCTTAGGAAACTAGCCAAGTCTAAATCCAAAAATATCCTAAACCAGTTCTAATGATAGTCTAAGCCAATCCAATGATAGCCTAGATCGAGTCAATTGATAGTCTAGCTCAATTCCAATAATACCAAATCCGATAATAGTCTAAACCCAATCAAATCATAGCCTAAACCAATTCTAACCATAGCTTAGACCAATTCCAATAATAGCTTAATCCAAATCCAAGGGTAGTCTAAACCAAATCCAATCATAACTTAAACCAATTCCAATAATAGCCTAAATCAAACCCAAAAATGACCGAAACTAAGCCCAAATATTCCAATAAGATCGTGGCTTATGACGATAAGCAACTCGGATGTAAGTGGTGCCAATCGGGTCTAGCCCAATTCCAGGCGAACTACGGTCGACGGCGACAAGCGCGAATTCCACGTAAACGAGGACTTTTAGCGGCTCCAGAAGCATTACGATTCATGCGGTGTTGTGATGCCAGTGTGTCGTGTGTAAGTGCAGGCTTTGGTGATGTTCAGTTCCCGTGAACTGACGCTAAACCCATCATTCCTAAAATCAGACTCTAACCCAAACATAATTCTGTTATAACTACTCCGAATATTGCAAAATTCACCTCTGAGCAAGACATAGTTGATCAGGCCATGTCCTACTGTCCCTGGTTGAGTATAGGTGATCAGTCTATACTCACCCGAGGTTCAATGAATTTTGAAATACCCAGCCTAGTTATATTAGTAGTATGTCCTTTATATCCTAAAATCATTCCCAAGACTACGACAAGTGAACAGAATTGAAATTTAGAAATGAGATTACGCAAGGGATTACGTAACTCCGCGATAGGTACGGTGTGTGCATAAGTATATAGAAATACTTATAGTGAGTAGTGACCATTGGTGGATTTAAATCATCCACAAAGTAGACACGTATATCGGAAAATAGATCGTTAGACACTAACCAAATGAAACATAAACAGAATTACCAGAGAAGCGGCGGCTTGGCAGGAAGGCACGTGGCGGTCATAGAATTTAGTTTTCATCAGGTGGTTATAGTTTGGGTTTTAAAATTTCCCAATTCTCTATACCTTGGCTCTAATACCAATCTGTAACACCCCCAAAATTGGGTCCAGCGGAAGCGTACATGCATTGGGGTGCTACTATATTGGTATCACAACATAAGGTACAAAGAATGGTTTTTATTTCATTTATTTAGAAAGAAAGTTGTTATCAAAAGCATTTAGTTTACATGATATAAAAGAAGTGCGGAAGTAGGCCCATAATTAGATTAAAGCGGTCCCAATTAGTTATCAGAGTCTTCTATGACCGTGCCCCTTGCCAAGCGTCTTCAGAAACAAGCTAACGCAACGAACCTGAGAATACATGCTACAACGGGTCAGCTTACGCTGGTGAGTTCACAGAGTCAAACACAAAAACCATACACACGCGAGGGTAACACACCAAGGAAACACTAAACGCTCATGAACATAAATAAAGGTCCTATAGGGCACACTATAGCTAATACCGCGCTAGCAGTCAATCTATCGCTTCTGCAGAAAAGTCGATAGAACCGCACTCGCAGCCTATACTCATTTTACAACCATATCATAACATACTTATAATCATAATATAAACATACCAACAATATAACCAATATCATAAATATACCGTAACATAACCAAGATCACAAACATTCCAATAACATAACCCATATATCAAACATACCAATAACATAACCATATCACACACGCAACAACTCATAACGAAAACCAATAATGTCACAACTCAAAGAAAAGACCAAATGAAAGAAAAGATAACGAAGAGTATAGCGAAGAGCATGTATTCTCCCCCAAAGAATAGAAACGAAGAGTATAGCGAAGAGCATGTATTCTCCCCCAAAGAATAGAAAACGATAAAACAAGGGCTATGAACTCACCTGGGCCATAGCAAAGCAATAACACACGACGGACACAACTGGCATCTAGCAGATCACAACAGCATCAAGAAGGCGGTACATCGGTAAGGAAACGACGAATTCTTCTATACGCAAGGCTCATCTTAATACCCGATCCTCAGCGATGAGCTAAATCCTCCAAAGGTAACTATTCCCAAGTAATACCCATTCTTAAATCTCCAACTCTCTCGTTATCCATTTATTAGTTTTTGTGTTTGGTATCATTGTGTGTGAAGTGAGGACACGACATAGACTTATATAACACCCCCAAAATAGAGAATCGCGGAAGCATACAAGTATTTGGGGTGCTACGAAAATTGGATATCACAACACAAGATAAATAGAAAACGGATTGGAAATCCGTTTAAAATACATTACATAAGTTTAAGTCAAATACAGTACATGAGTTCAAGTTTGATAAAAATAAGGCCCAGTTTCATGACTGTCCCATAGTTTTCATAGTTACGCTTGTGTAAAAACACTTAGGTTTCTTATGACCAACGCCATGCCCTGCCGTCAATAATAACATACTTTAAGCACCTGAAAAACATGCTAAAGTCAGCTAACGCTGGTGTGTCTATAGGTTTAAAGTAAATAGCACGTATGGACCACAACAATAATCAGCAAGCACACACTAATTCTGTATTCAACACTAAGCTCAACAACCGAACTAGACAAAAGTATGCCAAAGGCATAAGTACAACAAGGTGCCCGCGAGTGATAATCCCCAGTCACTCGGCAAAGAGGTCGTCATGGTATACATCCGAATTGGCCCAATGTATGGCCAATGGAACGGAGGAGTCACCCTCAATAGATCTATTTATAACATACACGTTTCCCAGCAGGAATTGACGGTTGGCGATGGTGGGCAAAGTGGGATTCAAGCAAACTTAGGTTTTCGCATACCAGTGTGTAAAAACAAGTTCAGTTTTGGTCCATGAATACAGTTTTGCATGTTTCTCACCCCAAGGTTTATAAACAGCACTTATAAGAAATTTGGGGCTATAAAATCACCTTAAAAGATAGCAATCTACTAGTCAACAAGTAATTAGTGCAACCGCTCTGACACGCGACCTAGTTAAGTATGGTAAGTCTTAGTACACGTTCATATTTTAAGTACTTGACTCTTTTGAAAAGGTTTTTATGTGTTACCAGGTACTTGTGTATTTCTTGCTTGTTGTGTGGTACATATGTTTCAAAAGTAGTTACTAGAAAGGCTCTTGGTGTTGGCTCGTCGCGACCATAGTGACATGGTGTGAGTGCAGCATGCACAGCGGAACATCCGTGTTTATTCTTCGTTATAATGACTAAGTCATGATATCTCATATATACGATACTAACTGACGTATAGTATATAGCGCGTATATATATATACTAGTATAATACCACTAATATATAACCCGGTAGCTATATAACCTACTATACCTGATACTACTATGCACTAACCGTCATAACTACCTACGTTAGGACGAGTACCCGTGCATAGCAACGGGATTTTATAGCGGCAGATAATTATAGTGATATTTTGGTTACACAAAACACTTAACAAAAATATCATTTGTGTAACCAAAATATTACTATAACTATCTAGCGCTATAAAATTTCGTTATTTTACGCACGGATACTCTCTAGTAGAATAAAAGCAGCTGAAAGCGTGTGATTCACTTATGATTTGTGTTTTATGTTATGCTAAAACAAATGTCAAAATGACAAAAACTAAAGATGGAGATTATGGGCCTAAGCACTTGCGTGTCTCTTTTTATCCTAGTTTCTTCCCTTACTGGGATGCAGAGAACAGAAAATTTATTTTTAGAATCATTTTTTTCACAAGTTCATCAAAGTATAATACTCTACTTATATAATATTTTAATGATTACAAACTTCATAAAACTTCTCTTTGTGTCATTGGCGAGGCTAGTAAAGAAAGAAAAAATGATAATAAGAAAGTCACAAATCTAGAATGGTATGTTTGAAAGAAAGAAAAAATGATACGAGAACACAATTTTGTTTCTCAACATATTTGATTTTTGTTTCTCAACATATTTGAAAGAAAAAGCATCAACGCCCGAGCGTGCAAGTCATCGGCATTAGTGGTTACTTTCTTAATGATATTTTAGATCTAGAAACATCTTGGCCACAACTTGTTACTTAGAAGTATTCATCTCAAACTTTTACTTGGCCGACCAAAACATACACAACAGATATATTAAAAATAGCATGCTCGAAACAATAAAATCCAACATAAAAGTTTAAACTTTCGGTTAACAACAAAATACAACGGTCCATAAACCTTTATAACAATATTTGTGGACTAATGGTATTTGGCATGTTTAAACTTATAAGCGAGTACCCATGCATAGCAACGGAAATTCTTAGCAGTAGAATTGCGGTATTGTGGTTAGTGTTTTGTGTAGCGTTCAAAATAGAACGTGAAACGATCAAAATGTAATTGCAAACAGTATGGATGCTTTCACGTGTCGTTACGTGAAATATATAAGCTCCCTAAGTTTAGAAAAACCTTGGCTAGAGGCAAGTGTTTAGAAAACTTGAGTTGGCATTTTCCCGTAAGTGGGTGTTGTAAAAGTATGATCTCTCAAATCTCAAAACTCGTTTCGAGTGTTCTCAATTAAGCACATAACATGTACATACCTGAATTGAAAGATCCACATTTGTCGGGTAAGGGGAAAGCCGACTTTGAAAATTCGCCCGAAATCTCACAGACGCCTGGCGCGTCACCCGCGCGTCAGCGCGCGGGCAGCGTGCCAGCAGCAGACATGAGATTCGGGGAATTAGGCTACCGTTTGGCGTTTTATGTGTTTCGAAGGTTTATTTGTCATTATCAAAACATTAGGAAATCTTGATCATGTTGCCTCAACAATCTCCCCCTTTTTTGATGATGACAAATAAAATCCGAAAGCAAATAAAACTTACAAACGTAGCGAAGACAAGCGCCCTTTGGTGAAGCTTTGCGTCTTGACCTTGCCTTGTAAATTTGGTGAAGTCCTTGCTTGCTCTTCACTTTGCTTTCTTTCTCCCCCTTTTGTCAAATCAAAAAGGCTGGACTTCCATTTGAATGGGTAACGTAGCTTGTAAGTTAGCACCCGAACATGCTCCCCCTTGAACATAGCTCCCCCTAGATCGTTGCTCCCCCTTGTTTAAAGGCGGGGATCCATGGGTCAAGAGCCTCACCTTTGCGGTGGCCTAGCTACATGAAAACACCACAACATGCAACATCCTCACATGTGGAAGTCCAAAATGGGTTAGATTACCATTTGGATACTTGCAACATGGGTTAGTTCACAACAAATAGTAATATATGTATGCATGGCAAGATTCACAAGTTCCAAAAGATTGTATTTCATTCCAAGCACCCATGAGCAAAACATGCTAAACATTTTATGAAACAAGAACTATTCTAGTACTTAGTCTAAAAGCACTATACTAGTACTTGATGATATCCTAAAAACATGATTTCTAGTTTCCTAGATCTAGATCTAGGTTTGCTTCCTTCTTAACCATCTTTCCATTCCTTTTCATCTTGTCATCCTCCAACTTCCTATTCATTTTGGACATTGTGGCTAACAATTCCATGATACCTTCATGGATGGACATGAGCATCACCCTAGCTTCAATCCTTGATTCTTTGAGAGCATTAACCATTTGTGCGGTGTTTTCGCAACAAATGGAGTACTCATCTTCATTCATCCTTGGACTTAAAGGTTCCTTAATTAAGTCCCATACTTCACTCTCCGCAAAGCACCTTAACCCATACTCAAACGTAATCATATCATCTCCTTCATTTTTCATCATATCCATGAATGACCTTTTCTTATTCTTGGAGTTTTCCGGGTTATTGTTCACCTTTTTGTTGTTAATTGAATCTTCCGAATGTGGCATGTTTCTTAAGATGAGGATGTATTTCTTAAGTGTGGTGGAGGAAATGTTTAAGTTGTGTTTTGATGAAAAGTTAAACATAGTTATAGGTGGAATTAGGTTGTGTAAAGGAATTATTTAGTGGTTAAGAAATCTCTTAGTTGTAAAGTAAGATTTAGTGTGTACTTATGAAAACTTTTGTACTTAAGATTCCTCCACACTATTTTTCTTTACATTTACATCCTCCTCATCTTCTAGCAATCTCATACCTAGTCCTAACCTCAAATGGTTAAATTGTTCTTTGTCTAGGGGCTTAGCTATAATTTTAGAAGTGTTGTTGATACAAGGTATTTTCTCTATTGTAATATGGTTTTTCTTGATGTTATCTCTTAGAAAGTGGTGTCTAATTTCGATGTGTTTGGATCGAGGGTAGTCAATTGGTTGTGCCTCTAGATTGATAGAACTAGTGTCATCACATAGTATGGGTACATCATCTAACATAATGTTATAATCAACAAATTCTTGCTTCATCCATAACGCTTGTTGGCAAGCCCTTCCGGCCGCAACATAATCGGATTCAGTTATGGAATTGGCAAAAGATGTTTGTTTCTTAGAGAACCATGATGTTACACATGCACCCATAAATGTGCATATTCAACTAGTACTCTTCATATCCACAATATCACCCGCATGATCCGAGTTGGCATATACCAACACATTTACCCCCGAATCCTTTGGGTACCATAGACCTAGGTGTTGAGTTCCTTTAATGTACCTAAAAATTCTCTTAACGGCCTCTAAATGAGAGACTTTGGGATCTTCTTGAAACCTAGCGCAAAGACAAACACTAAACATAATATCCGGCCTACTTGCCGTTAGGTAGAGGAGACTACCTATCATTCCCCTATACTTAGTGCTATCAACGGATTTGTTTCCTTTATCTAGGGTGAGAACTCTTTTTCTAGAAATTGGAGTTTTGGTGGCCTTAGAGTTCTCTAAACCAAACTTCTTAAGCATTTCACCAATATACTTGGATTGATTAAAGAATATTCCATCACTTAATTGTTTGATTTGTAGACCTAAGAAAAAGCTAAGTTCACCCATCATACTCATTTCAAATTCATTATGCATTAACTTAGCAAATTCATCACAAAGCGATTGACATGTAGAACCAAAAATAATGTCATCTACGTAGATTTGAATGATAATGAGATGCACATCTTTTGTTTTAGTAAATAAGGTATTGTCTACCATGCCCATTTTATATTCATTATTCAAGGGAAATGATTGTAACCTATCATACCAAGCTTTAGGAGCTTGTTTAAGTCCATACAAAGCCTTCTTAAGCTTATAAACGTGATTAGGTTTTTGAAAATCTATGAAACCGGGAGGTTGTGAAACATATACTTCTTCATCAATGACTCCATTTAAAAATGCACTTTTTACATCCATTTGAAAAAGTTTAAAGTTATGACTACAAGCATATGCAAGTAGGATTCTTATAGATTCTAAACGAGCTACGGGTGCATATGTCTCATCATAATCAATACCTTCTTGTTGGTTATATCCTTGAGCTACTAACCTAGCTTTGTTCCTACAAACTATTCCGTTTTCATCAAGTTTGTTTTTGAATACCCACTTTGTTCCTATTATAGTATAACCACTAGGACATGGAACTAAGATCCACACGTCATTTCTTAGGAATTGATCTAGTTCTTCTTGCATTGCCATGACCCACTTTTCATCCTTTATGGCCTCCTTGATATTTTTGGGCTCTATTGATGATACAAATGCAAAGTGATTGCTTTTGTCTTGTGCATGTGATCTAAGGGTTCTTTCATCTAATTCTCCTATTACTTGATCTATGGGGTGATTCCTAACTTCTTTAATGTTTTCTACTCTAGGTATTATCTCCTCTAAATCATTGTTAGGCAATTCTATCTTATTTTGACATGCATCTTCTTCAATGATGTCATCGTCCACTAAAGGTTGTGTTCTAGACTTTGGAGGAGTTTCATCAAAAGTTATGCTACATGATTCTTCTACTTTTAAAGTATCTTTGTTAAGTACGATGTAAGCTTTTGATGTTTGCGAGTAACCTAGAAAAATTCCATCGTAACTACAAGTGTTGTTGGAGTTAGAGATTAAGCATTTACAACCAAATACTCTAAAATATTCTAGGGATGGTCTTTTACCTCTAAGAATCTCATATGGTGTTTTATTAATAGTTTTTCGAATTAAAACTCGATTAAGTATGTAAGATGCTGTTTCAACGGCATGACACCAAAATTTTTGTGGTATGGATTGTTCATTTAGCATTGTACGACTCATTTCTTGTAAAGTCCGGTTCTTCCTTTCAACTACCCCATTAGATTGAGGAGTGCGAGGGGCCGGGAAATTATGAGAGATTCCATGTTTATCACAAAAGACTCCAAATTGTATTTCATTATCAAATTCTCTACCATGATCCGTTCGAATTGAGACAATTGAACATTCAAGTAGGTTTTGCAAACTTTTTCCCAAGATTTTGAATTTATTAAATGCTTCATTTTTAGTTTTCAAAAATAATGTCCAAGTGTATCTTGACTGGTCATCCACTATTACCAAAGTGTAGAAGTTTCCTCCATAGCTTTGAATAGCGGAAGGACCAAACAAGTCCATATGTAAAAGTTCTAAAACTCTCGAAGTTGAGATCATATTTATAAGCTTATGGCTTGCATGGACTTGCTTTCCTACTTTGCATGCATCACAAAAATGATTATCGAATTTTTCTTTAGGAAGTTTTCTAACCAATTCCTTGGATGCAATGTTATGAAGCAAACGCATATTAGCGTGACCTAATCTCCTATGCCAAAGATTGGAATTATCTATAGTGGATGCAAGATTAATTTGGGTGTTAAAAGAAACTTTACCTAATCTTGTATCCGTTTCTTTGGAGACAATCTCGAGTATGGTATGCATATTATCAACATCTCTACTAAGTGGAGATCTTGAGTGCGAATTTTTCTTCAAGCATACCTAGAGGTAAAATTGCAACTCAAAATTTTGGTACCCATTGTTTCATGGGTCCGACATGGTTAGTGCATAAAAATCCCAAGTTGAACACCCTTGGGTCTTGAAGTAAGATATATAATTGTTCAATTCCGAAGTTTGAAAAAGTAGACCAAGGGTTGTTTTGAAAATGAGTTTGGTTTTGAAAGTTTGGTCTTGGATGTCTTTGATTTAGTGTATATGAGGGTCTTATGTTAGGAGTTGGCAAGAGAGGTCTTTGGTCAACTCTAGCTTGGGTGTATCTAGGACGATTTTGTGAAACGGGTTTGTAGTATTGCTTTGAATTTTCACTTTTCATTACGGGTTTTTGTTTATGCGAAGTGCTTGCAAGAGGAGCTTGAGGAGGAATAGATTTAACAAATTTTTTGGTGTGAATTGTCTTTTTCCTTGTTTCTATTGTATTCTCAATAGGTTTAACAAGTTTTTTGGGAATAGTTTCAACAATTTTTGGAGCCTCAAGATCTTTCTTATCTTGGGGTACTTTAGATTGGATTGTCATTTCATCTAAGTCATTATTAATCTTCTTGGATTTTACAAATTTTAATGACTCTTGTTGAATTTTCGAAACCTTTTCACTCAAAGAGACACCCTTAAGTGTGAGATTCTCACAATTTTTACAAGGTTCAACATTCTCATGTAGAGTTTCAAGTCTCTTTATTTCAATTTCAAGTTCACTATTTTTATTAAGTGCATTAGAAAGTTCCTTTTGAAAAGTGCATTTTTCTTTAATTGTTACTTTTAACTTTCTAAATACTTCCTCATAATTTTTAAGTAACTCCTCATTCTCCTCTTGCAATTCATCTATATTAATAGGAAATTCACACAAGGAAGAGTCATGTTGTACCTTATGAGATTCAATCGCCATGAGACATCTTGCTTCCTCGTTTTCATGATTGCAATCTTCATCATCGCTCCATATTCCACCAACAAATGCTTTGTACTTTAGGGGTTTTGGACAATCTTCAATGAAATGATCCTTGTTACCACAATTGAAGCAACCATCTTTACTCCTTGCTCCGTTGCCGATCTTATCATCACTTGTGTTCCCAAACCATTTTCCTCGTTGAAGCTTTCCATTTTTTTTAAAGAACTTTCTAAAGTTCCTAGCCATGAGATTGAATTTATCTTCGTTCATTTCTTCTTCATCGCCTTCTTCTATGCCTTTATTAACTATGATTTTAGCTTTGAGAGCCAAAGACTTTGCTTTCTCCTTCTTGTCTTTGGTTGAAGCTTTGGCAATTTCAAGAATCATCTCATAAACTATGAGATTCCCGATGAGCTCATCAAGAGATAGTTCCGTCAAATTTTTAGCTTCCTCGATCGCCGTCACCTTAGGTCTCCATTTCAACGGGAGTGCTCGAAGAAACTTTCTCACATGGTTTTTGTTGTAGAAGCTTGGATCAAGAGCCGTGAGGCTAGTGATAATAGCATTGAACCTTGTGTAACCATTATCAATGGTTTCTTCATCCGAGATCGAAAACTTCTCATATTGTTGTATGAGTAGGTCGATCTTGCAATCTTTCACTTGAGAGTTGCCTTGATGAGTGATGATAAGAGAATGCCAAATTTCCTTGGCGGTTTTACAGACGTGGACTCTTTCGAACTCCTTTCGAGGTAGAGCATTGTAGATCAACATCTTGGCTTCATCATTCTTGCCAAGTTTTCTCTTCTCATCATCCTTTAGATCCGACTTGGGCTTTTCAACTAACAACTTTGTTTCGGGATCTTCCACCATGAACACAAAGTTGCCATTTTGGATGACTTCCCACAAATCAAGATCTTTGGACCTAACATAGGTCTCGAACCGGGTTTTCCAAAAACAAAACCCATCGGTTTTTAGCAAAGGTGGTCTTTGCATAGAACACCCCTCAACATAGTTCTCTTGAGCCATGGATCTATACTCGACTTTACCAAAAATCTTTGTTAGGATTTTGGATTTTTGGAAAAGAAGTTTTTGCCTTAAAACGACTTCTCGGGAAGGTTTTAACACTCAAAAACTTGAGTATTTTGCTCTGATACCAATTGTAGAACCGTAGAGGGGAGGGGGTGAATACAGTTTCTTCGGCTTTTTATATGTTTAAAAACTTTAAGCCTCGAAGAAGAACCAAGTGGTTTTTGATACAACAACCACAACAACAATCACAACCAAAGTATATAAAGCGAGTAAAGAGACACCACGATATATACTGGTTCCAGATGGGGGGTTTATACCATCCGTACGTCCAGTTGCGAATCCACGACACCGATACTATTACACTAGTATAATCCTTTCGGTGGACTATAAACCGTTATTCACTCCACCAATATTCAACAATATTGATGCTCACAAAGAAGGAGTTACTTCCCAACGGTATTCCGCCCTCGGAAACCACCTAAAGGAACCTCGTGACTCGACTTACACTTGGTCACTAAGACCTCTACCAAAACTTCCACCCGGAAGTATCAAACCCCAACTAGATCCCCAATGATCTAGGCTTGGTCACAAAGACACAAGACTTCCCGTACAAACAAATGAATGATAGAAAAGATTGTTTGTCCAATTAAGCCCTAACCTAACCTAGAGACTCAATTGTAATAGAAAGGGTAGAAGAAGACCCTCGACACAATCACAAGAGTGGATTAAATTCTTGTGATTCTTCCCTTGCAAAGAAGATGTGTTCTTTCAAAGATGTTAGAATGATAATAAAGAACACAAGATTAGAGATAGAGAGATTTGAGAGAGATTAGAAAGTGTTTGAGAGAAAGAATTTAGAGAGAAAGAAGAATGGCAAGGGGTGAGGAATACAAGAGGCAAGACATGGTATTTATAGGCAAAACCCAAAACTTGGGAAAATTTACCGAGGCCGGCGCGTCACCCGCGCGTCAACGCGCGGGCAGCGCGCCAGGCTTCTGTAACATTTTCCCAAAATCTTGGGTTTTGATCTTATAAATACCTTACCTTGCTAAACCCCCAATTGTACTTCACACTAAACCTTAACATTAATCAATCTAAGGTTTACCAACTCAAATAACCAATTTGAAAAACATTTTGTGAAGTAGATAAAGAGAAAAACAAATTACCAAGGGTGAGAATTGTAGATAGGGTAATTTGGAAGGGGTGTAAATATAATTCCTCACATGGCATAAGTGAGAAGAGAATATGCCATGGAATATTCCACAAGGGAAGGGTTAAGATGTAACTATGGTTAGGTCTAAAGGTTTAGGAGGTTAACCATGGTTAAGTGAGAAAGGGTTTAGTGTAGAGAGTTAACCATGGTTGGGTGTGTATGTGGTTTGAGTTAACCAAGGTTAGGTTAGGGTTAAGTGATGGGAACTAACTATGGTTGGATGAGGTGAATCATGGTTGGGTTAGGGGAGATATTCCAAAGGAATATTCCTTTCTTGGAGGGAAAGGGTGATGAAGGGTTGAGATGTGTTTGATTTGAAATGGAGGGTTGTGATTGAAGTTGTGTAAGAAATGTAAGGTTGTAAGAGGATGGATGGTTGAGATGAGTTTGTTTAAATTGGATGGTTAGGATTAAAAACATGTGTTTAAAAGAATGGAGGGCTGAGATGGTTTAAGAGAATGAAGGGTTGAGATTGAAAGTGTGTAAGGAATAAAAGAGTATGTAAGAGTGTGTAAGAGAGTGAGATGTGATGTGTACTTTAGTGTGTGTATTGGTGTGAGTAGCGTGTGTATTTTGAATATGTGTTTGGGTGAGGGGGACAAGAAGGTACAAAAGAGGTGATGTGTGTAAAGAATATGTAAGAGTGTATGGGGAAGGGATATAGTGGTTTAGGGTTTGATGTAAGTGGTTTTGAAGTAGATGGTTTTGGGTTGAGTGGTTTTGGTTGAAAGTGGTTTTGATGGAAAAGTGGTAATTTGTTGAAGAAGAAGATTAAGAATGTAAATTAAGAAAAGATTAGTAAATAATCTAATCGTCATTAAGAAGAAATGTTTTAGACAATTAAGATTATAAGTTGAGAAAATTCATAGGTTACTTATATATTCAAGTAACTCGACGTCGAGAATCTATAATTTCATATCTCGTGACTTTCCACGACTCGACGTTCTAAACTAACACCTTGGTACAAACGAGTCAAGTGTTTTGCCTTGATGTAAAGCATAACCCAAGTGGGAAAGGATGCGTTTACGCAAAGTGACCTTTGACTTAGTTTGACCAATAAGGGAGTAAACCCGTTACGTGATTAGAGAAGACGTAAGTACGGGATATGAGCATATGGATGCTTTCACGTGTTGTTACGTGAAATATATAAGCTCCCTAAGTTTAGAAAAACCTTGGCTAGAGGCAAGTGTTTAGAAAACTTGAGTTGGCGTTTTCCCGTAAGTGGGTGTTGTAAAAGTATGATCTCTCAAATCTCAAAACTCGTTTCGAGTGTTCTCAATTAAGCACATAACATGTACATACCTGAATTGAAAGATCCACATTTGTCGGGTAAGGGGAAAGCCGACTTTGAAAATTCGCCCGAAATCTCACAGACGCCTGGCGCGTCACCCGCGCGTCAGCGCGCGGGCAGCGCGCCAGCAGCAGACATGAGATTCGGGGAATTAGGCTACCGTTTGACGTTTTATGTGTTTCGAAGGTTTATTTGTCATTATCAAAACATTAGGAAATCTTGATCATGTTGCCTCAACAATTATATTTAAAAGTTTAATTGGCTTAAGCAGCTAGATTAAGCTAACTATAATCGGTGAGAACATATATTCGAAACAATCGACGACTATGAACTTCAAATCATTGTAGGATAAAAGCATAAAGTGAATGCACATGGATTAAAATCGCGTCAATTATTGATGAAAATAGTTATCACCTTACACATTATAGTTGAGACAACCGTTATGTATCTTTCTTTTCTTATTTCCTTAAGAAGGTAGATGCTAGCTAGCTTGTGGTGAGTATCATGAGTTTTTTGGATGATTGTGATGTTTATAAAATTAATTTAACAAAGTGAGTATTTTCAAAATTGTTTAACATATTATGTATTTTTGTGCATATAAAACTGTAAAATTATTTAACATAGTATCATTCTTCGTGCACAACTTCAACGTCGGCCTCCCTCCTCCCTTTACCGAGTTACCGTGTCGAAGCATCATCCACTTTTTCTCACCGTTCTTTTTCTCATATAATCAAATACAATCACTTTATATTTTTAATCATAGAACAATAGACCCACATCTCTAATTCTTTTTCAAACATTATCCGTAATTTTCATTGGGTTATGGTACTGGAAGATGATGATTTCAATGGATTCTACAAATTACCTCATGGTAATGAATTTTTTTGTCAAAAATTAAGTTGCTAAAACTTTGAAATTGTGGGTTTAACCATCACAATTAATCTTGATTTACTTATATAACCATGGGTAAGGATCCAGTGAGAAGAAATCTTAAAATGAGAAGAATGAGAAATAATTATAACCGCGTATTTGAGATGCATCGAATTGAATTAGATGCATCTCTATTCATTTATATACATCACAATTAGTTTCGAAAGTGATTTTGAAGTGAAAACGATGCAAAGTAGTACTAGCAACAAATTTGACCCGCAGAGGACGAAAAATACATAAGATTCGTCTAACTTGATAAAATGCCACTATATGTATTTGCATTTAATTTTTATCTAGAAAATATATTACGATGCATCTAAAAGATTAGGGGTGCATCTAATTCAAATCGATGCATCTCAAATGTGTAGTTATAGTTATTTCTCATCCTTCTTATTTTAAGGATTCTTCTCATTTGATCCTTATTCATACTAGACGAGTACCCGTGCATAGCAACGGGATTTTATAGCGGCAGATAATTATAGTGATATTTTGGTTACACAAAACGTTACACAAAACACTTAACAAAAATATCATTTGTGTAACCGAAATATTACTATAACTATCTAGCGCTATAAAATTTCGTTATTATACACGGGTACTCTCTAGTAGAATAAAAGCAGCTGAAAGCATGTGATTCACTTATGATTTGTGTTTTATGTTATGCTAAAACAAATGTCAACATGACAAAATCTCAAGATGGAGATTATGGGCCTAAGCACTTGCGTGTCTCTTGTTATCCTAGTTTCTTCCCTTACTGGGATACAGAGAACAAAAAATTTATTTTTAGAATCAATTTTTTCACAAGTTCATCAAAGTATAATACTCTACTTATATAATATTTTAATGATTACAAACTTCACAAAACTTCTCTTTGTGTCATTGGCGAGGCTAGTAAAGAAAGAAAAAGTGATAATAAGAAAGTCACAAATCTAGAATGGTATGTTTGAAAGAAAGAAAAAATGATAAGAGAACACAATTTTGTTTCTCAACATATTTGAAAGAAAAAGCATCAACGCCCGAGCGTGCAAGTCATCGGCATTAGTGGTTACTTTCTTAATGATATTTTAGATCTAGAAACATCTTGGCCACAACTTGTTACTTGGAAGTATTCATCTCAAACTTTTACTTGGCCGACCAAAACATACACAACAGATATATTAAAAATAGCATGCTCGAAACAATAAAATCCAACATAAAAGTTTAAACTTTCGGTTAACAACAAAATACAACGGTCCATAAACCTTTATAACAATATTTGTGGACTAATGGTATTTGGCATGTTTAAACTTATAAGCGAGTACCCGTGCATAGCAACGGAAATTCTTAGCGGCAGAATTGCGGTATTGTGGTTAGTATTTTGCGTAGCGTTCAAAATAGAACGTGAAATGATCAAAATATAATTGCAAACGGTTATAATATGCAATAATTCAACTCTAGAAATAATTCTTAACATGTATCAAACCCTAAACCAAAATGCATTAATAACAAAGTTGATATACCGCGACATTTGTTGCACTTTGGTCAAGCATGTTGACATCATGATTGTCAGGAACATTTGCTTCATGCGCGACATGGTTACTCGAATTCGGTAAAATTTCAACTCAAAGTATAGATATATACAGTTCGTGATTTTGGATATAAAAGGTAATAAATATCTTGTTAATTGTTAAGTTATAATAATGGAACAATGTAATATATTTTAGATGTTGATTGTGTACACAATCACCTTTGACGTCTTGAGGTTTTTGGAATGTGTTTATTTCATATATAGTTAACCCATTCAAATAGCTATGCTACATGTTATAATCTAAATTTGACTATTGAAAGTCAAAGTAGTAATTTTTATAACATCAACTACAAACTAATACACAAACAATTAGTTTATAAAAGAAAGTATCTATGGCAAACCAAGGACAATCCCAAAGCAACATAAATAAATTTCGAGCCCTGTTACCACTAAATGATTGATTATATGCAGCAACATAAATGATTGATTATATGCAGCAAGATATATATGCAGTATGATAAATTAGGATGATAAATTAGGCTCCTTAAACCACTAAATCTTGGCATTTATAAAAAAAACAAAGTGCGCGGAAGAAGAACAAACAATGCAAATACATGGACGCTTCGTACTCTTGTTAAACAAGATGTTTAAACATAAAAAGCAAACACATGGACGCTTAAAAGTAAGAACATAAATTCTATTTTTCATCACTCACTTTCATCAATCAAACTATAAACTCTTTTCCAATCAATCACCAATACTCGACTCTCAATAGTTGGCGTTGGAATTTCTTCTTCTTCCTTATCTTCGTCATTAATTGATATGACAATGATGTCATCCCGATTCCAGTTTATCAAGTTAGGGTTGAAAATAGGATTCGTATGTGGAGGAGGTTAGGAGGGGGATGAAGATGTATAAAAACAACAAAGAAGTTGTATCAGTGCAGATTAAAAACAGCAAAGAAGTTTGTATTGCAAAATAAGAACATAAAAAGAAATCCATTTACAACATCAAGATCATCATCAACATTCTTTTGATTTTTCATTTCCATGTTTTCCTTTCTAAACTTCACAAAATCTATTGTAGTACAGGTGCTAATAAAACTTCTCACGTTCAAAGCCTTTCTCAATATATATATATATATATATATATATATATATATATATATATATATATATATATATATATATATATATATATATATATATATATATATATATAATATATATATATACACACACACATACATATAGATCTTATAAAAAAACTCAAAAATACCTTAATATAGTGGCGAGCAGCGGATGTGTTAAAAGATTCCGGCGAGAACGCGACATCAATATGAAAAACAGAAAGTTTATAAAAAACAAGAAAAAATTATAAAAACTCATATCCATAAAACAAAGCTTTCGGTGATACAACGGCAATGACAGTAACTTTCTGGCGAGACAACGACGCCTGCATCGGCATCGATTGGCGACTGTAACAAAAAAAAAAAGCAAAAAAAATTATCAAAACTCATAGCTATTAATAGTCATAGATCCCTTAAAAAACTCAAAAAAATACCTTAAACATGAAAAACAATTTTGGTTGCCGTTGGCCTCAGTGGTCGTGTTCTATGGTGGTTGGGCTCTCGGTGGAGGTGCAGGTTTCGGCGGAGGGGTACGGTGGGTTTTGGGTGAGGTCCGGTGGCGGAGGTCGCGTGGTGGTGAGGTTAGGTGGTGGTTTTATTATAGAGATAAAAAGAGGGTTGTGTGTGTTTTATGTTATGTGCGTCTGAATTTTCAATAGGTGGGTGTGTTTCTTTTTTCCATTAGTTAAGAGATTGGGTCCACTAATCATTTAATATTATTTATTTTTTAAGTAGGACGCACATATTTCTCTTAGTTTCTCTATATCCACAAGGCTAAAAATATTAACCTCTCCCCATTAAGAGGTTCTAATAGAGGTAGACCCCACATGATTCCTTAACTAAAGAGAAAAAGAAACACCCCTAGCCTTTTCATTGGCAGGCATTCATTACTTTCCATTCCTCCTATGAACTCACCATCAATACTTTCCATTCAATCACCATTGACCAATAATTTCACAAGGGTAAAATCGGGATTGACCAAAAGTTAAGTTTTCCACAATTCCACTTTGACCATTTCTCCATTATATGTAGTACTAGCTTATAGACCCGTGGTAACCCACGGGTTTTTAGATGAGATCGTGCAAAAAAAAAAAAAAAAAAAAAAAAAAAAAATTAGTCTGTGTAAACAAAGTAAGGAAAAACCACAAAGTAAACAGGATGAATCATTTATTCGAAAGGAATATCAACTAATAAGTCAATGATAGTATATAGTACAATGCTTGTAACTGAGAATGTAATAAACGGCCATGCACGCGTGATGATGGTGAGGTCCGGTGGCGGAGGTCGCGTGGTGGTGAGGTTAGGTGGTGGTTTTATTATAGAGAGAGAGGTAGAGATAAAAAGAGGGTTGTGTGTGTTTTATGTTATGTGCGTATGAATTTTCAATAGGTTAGCCTTTTCATTGGCAGGCATTCATTACTTTCCATTCCTCCTATGAACTCACCATCAATACCTTCCATTCAATCACCATTGACCAATAATTTCACAAGGGTAAAATCGGGATTGACCAAAAGTTAAGTTTTTCACAATTCCACTTTGACCATTTCTCCATTATATGTAGTAAAGATAAAGATAAAGATAACCATATCTTTTTGGGTTGACAAAACAATTTAGCATCTTTCGTAATTTTGTTTCAAGCTAGGAAAATTTACGAAGTTGCACTAAAGTGAAAGGTCGGTAAGAATTCAAATAATCCTAAAAGACTTTAGAATGTACTTTTTGTTATTTTTTCATTTATTTATAATTTACTTATACAAGTAATTGTAATTTCCTTATATAGTTCGGTCTCAGAAAAAAATTATTTTTATACATTACACATAAACGTAAGATTAAATTTGAATTCTACCCGTTACATTTTTNGGGTTGACAAAACAATTTAGCATCTTTCGTAATTTTGTTTCAAGCTAGGAAAATTTACGAAGTTGCACTAAAGTGAAAGGTCGGTAAGAATTCAAATAATCCTAAAAGACTTTAGAATGTACTTTTTGTTATTTTTTCATTTATTTATAATTTACTTATACAAGTAATTGTAATTTCCTTATATAGTTCGGTCTCAGAAAAAAATTATTTTTATACATTACACATAAACGTAAGATTAAATTTGAATTCTACCCGTTACATTTTTTTTTTTTCTCTTTATGTAAGTTGTCGGGCACACAGCCCTAGGGGTGTCCAAAAGAACCGAGGAACCAAAAGAACCGAGGAACCGTACCGGTACCGTACCGGAACCGGACCGTATATTAGAACCATGGTACGGTTCTTGGTTCCTAAAATTCCAAAATTTCGGTTCTCGGGACGGTTCGGGTCGGAACCGTCCGGTTCCGGTTCTTTCCCGAAAGAACCGAATACTTTGAAAATATAAAATTTTATAGGGTTATTTGGGACATTGTGTAATGTGTATAGCCTTTTAAGAAAATAAAAAAAAAACCCTAATCATTATTAAGCTCTAGCATAAAAAATCTAAAACTTAAAAACACATAATAAAAATAAAACTAACTTTTAATCAATTCAAAGATCATCATCATCATCATCATTCATCAACATGAAAGTAAGTTTATCTCGAAATCACTATCGTAAGTTTATCTCAAATATGTAGTAAACGAATATTTGTATTTTTTGTGTGTATTTGTATTTTTATAGCATTATTAGCATGTCTTTATGAATGATCAACGATGAAAAAAATAAATTATTTAAACACTTCGGTTCTTGTGGGAAAGAACCGAAATTCCCGTACCGGAACCGGGTACCGTACCGGAACCGTACCGAAGAACTTGGGACGGTTCTTGGTTCCACTTTTTTCATATTTTCGGTTCTCGGTTCTTTCGGGACGGTTCCGGTTCGGGACGGTTCCAATACCATGGACACCCCTA
>LBNU01024997.1:46167-65166 GCA_014162995.1 Artemisia annua | reverse complement strand
AAAAAAATAGATAATGACTCGTATATTATGAAGTTTGACGTTAGAAAGAACCACATTAGTATACGCAATTGTGAAATATAAAGTTGCTACTAATGAAACATATGTTGTGCAACCATTCTCTATGCATTTGACCTTCAAGTTGTTCCAACAAACAGGACACATGTGTATTTAAGTTACTAACCCTATAAAATAATTAGATTAACGAAATATATAAGTTGATAGCGCGTTTCATTTGGACTTCAAGTTGTTTCAAGCATTTTTACTATAAACTTGTGCCGATACAACATATAACTATTCATGTGTGAAACACGACATGATAAGTACATATCAACTTATGGGAGCGACAAAACATCTCTAGTACACTTGATAAATAACATACAATTTGAACAATAATTAATAGATACATCAAGTAATAAAAAATACCTGAACTCGAAGTGAGTCATAAACATTTTATATACAAAAATTGAATTTTTTGACAAACATGTTCGGCCCGTGCAGAATTACCTATTTTGACCCTTTACCCAAAATACATGGCCGCCCATTTTGCCACCTTTTATAGAAGCTACAACGTAATGTTTGAACATTTAAGCAAGTATTTGAAAGAATGTGGCACATCAAGAAGATGATTATACCCGAGGAATTCCTTTGTAAGCATTTGACAGCCATGTAATTGTTGCTTTTCATTCTTACTAACTGTTGCATGTATGATGTGGAATTCTGCAATTGACAATAAACTCGGGGTTAGGCAAACATAAAGTCTGCTACTTGCTTGTAAAAGGTACTAAGACATCTACTCATACTACACTTCTTTTTCAGCAGATAAAAACACTTGGCCAATCACTTATAATGATGATGAACACATTCAAGGCTTCAAGCATGTATAAACACATAGCTACTAAAACATTTGCCAAGTGACACATCTTAGCATTGTCCCTCCTTATCAAAACCTTATACAATGAAGCCGTCATATCCCAAGATATGCTATTAACAAATTCAGTTGAGTAAATTAATGGTTGTCTCTAAAAGCGATTAATCTAACAAAATAGTTAATGAAATATATGAGCAATTGAGCATGGACTTTTTACTGAATAAACTGACGCATCCAAACATATAAAACATGCTAAAGAATAAACGTCCTTTTTCTCCTTCTTCGCTTCTTTAGGATAACTTAATTAGCTCATAGAAGTTACTAAGCTAAAACTTTTTTGGGCAAAAAGAGTGGCTAATGGTATCTTGATAATACGGTATGCAATTGTGCTGAGCGAAACACCCCCATAATCTAACAGGCTTTAACTAATGATTTAAAATGCCTTTGCCTAAAGTTGTATTAATTGCAGAAGGGCTATTTAAGCATTTCACAAATTCTACCTATTTAAGTGACTAATAGCTATAATGACAGAGGTGGTTGTGGCAGCGCTTCGGGAACTTACCGATGCAAAAGCTCACATGTTTTTATCGCAAAAAATGATATAGTTACTTCAACCTTTATTACCTGCAAACAATATTGGATTCAAGACTCAAAGGCAGAGTATTGAAGGAAACAACAACATGCATATAAAAATTACATTTAACACACCATTACTACAGTACCAACAAAATAATTAGCTACGAAGTTTTAACTTGATTTCTAATATGTTTACTGCACCAAAGAAAATCATTCCAGAAACCATCCAACTCTAAAAAGCTATTAGAAATCCATTCAACTTTCAAGACCGTTATAAAGATCCAAGGATATGCAATTTATTCCCTATTCCACCATCCCACTTTCAAAAACCGTTCTTGAAAACACAAACTTAACTTCTTAGCTACCTTTTTCTTTTTGATGGTCCTAAAATTTTTACATCATTTCAGTTAAGGGCCGGTATATCAGTATATGACTCATGAACGTTATGAAATAAAAACATTTAGGAGTATAGTCGATTTACCTGTCTAAGAAGGACATGTCTCACAGCAGAATCAATATATACACTTGAGCATGATGAACAATATTAGGAATAGTAACACAAGTTGTCATACAGGCCCGAAAGAGAAATAACTACATATCGTAAAAATACCTCACAACCCTTTGCTACATTCCTCACAAGCTATATTTTGGTCCTCCTGTAATAGAGATGAATTAAAAATGCAATCACTAATTTCCTTCTGTTTATATATGCATTTTTTTTCTTTTAGATTTACCTCAATGCTATCCTTTCCACCACCATCAAGAGACCGTACCTAAACACAATAATAAGTTAAAAATATGAATGAGCCCTAAAATGGAACAAATGAGTACAGAAAGAAGCTTGTGATCAAAACCTCAAGTTTTCCGTTAGAATTAAGCAAAGGTGGAACAATTTCCTCTGTTACGGGAACATTTTTTTTCTTTTCCTTTTGGTCCACCACCTGTTGTTGCTTCAGTAGAGCTACAACGCAAAAGTAGCATAAGAAAGTCAAAGCGGATCATTATTTTACTACACGTCCAGTTCTACCTATCTGACCCGCACGGTATAAAACACAACTCAGATTGACCATTCATATTACCTGATTCTTTTCCTCCATTCTCAGCGATGTTTTCTCTATTCTGGTGTAACTGATGGTGGTCAATATTCAAAGGTATACTTGAAAGAATGTGAATCATAACCTTAAATTACTCGTGTTACATGGGTGGCTTTTGGCCGATTATTGCTGGTGATAAACTCCTGTAAATGGTTAATGGTAACTATAAGTAACTGATATAATAATTTAAATGAGAATTCAAAAACCAAACTTACCTATGCCGCTTGCGGGCAGGGGCGGAGCCACATACTAACTAGTGGGGGGCGATGCCCTCAACGAAACTCTCGCGGACACACAAAATTATGTAGAAAAAATCTCAAAATAGTGGAAAAAAGTTGAAGTGCCCTCGGCATAACAGTCTGAGTGCCCTCTCTGTCAACTGAAAACAACAAGTCCGAGACTTAAATTGGATGTTGAAAACGTTATTTGCATTTGTTGGTCGGAAAAAATGGAGTTTGAAGGTTGGGAAGTGGGTTTGTGGGGGAATGGTAAAGTAGGTACCAAAAAGCTATTACGAGTAATAATTTACTGATTTTTCTAACGTGGGGCCATTCATTAAGGATGCACAATATGATACTCTGATTAAACTTGTCACCCCTTTTACTTTACTAAGTTTATTTACTAGTAATAAATTTGTTTCGTGATTTTTCTTAAGTTAGAGTTTTGAAAATTACATTGCCTAAGTGACACTCTGCTTTTCATACGAGTTGTCCCATGTTTAATTTCTCTATATACGCTTAAATGTATGTGTTTGATTTATGGACACAATATACAAGTAAATGTATTTTCTTAAATATAAATCAGTTTAAGTTACGAAATAGAATTCATTCTACAGGAGGTGATATCCATACTACCTACNACGAGAAAAATGATATTTATTATCATGTTATTTGACTAAATTATTTTTAGCGACACTCAAACTGACTTGTTTCAAAATAATGGTTTGCCAATTTTTTTTGGCCTTTAAGTAACGCCCCCCGTGATCACTTTTTCTGGCTCCGCCACTGCTTGCGGGGCAGCTTTTCTATCGTCCAATTGTGTTGTTCGACCAACCCAAACAAACTTGAAGGTATACATTGTTGATGTTTTGAACCGTGGGTATGGATTGAATGATTGAGAATAAATCGATTTAGGGAGCGTGTAGAGAATTTGTTATTTGAAATCATATTGGAGAGGATTTATGGAGCGTGTAGAGAATGTAATCAATGTTGAGTGTAGACAAAGAGTATAGAAGAAGTTTTGGTTGCCCGTTTCATTTGGGATTGTATATAGAAAAAGTTTATTATCAGTGGAGTTGTACCTACCTAAAATATCATTGCCCTCTCCATCTAGACACATCAGCCCATTAATTGCACATGCTGCTTCAATGGGTGGTACAAAACTCTATTTTATTAGAATATATATATATATATATATATATATATATATATATATATATATATATATATATATATATATATATATATATATATATATACTAGATTTCGAAGCCCGCCCGATGGGCGGGCATGATTTGTAATTTACATTTTAATTTAATCATGTACGGATATCAGTGATATTTAATAGTTATAACCTTAATAATAAAGAGACAGTCATGACTTGTACCTTCATCGGGTGGTCATGAAGGCATGACTTGTAATTTATATTTTAATTTTAATCATGTACGAATATCATTGATCTTTAATAGTTATAATGTATGTAATAATAAAGAGACAGTCATGACTCGTACCTTCATCAGGCGGTCATGAGTTGCAATTATTCTTTGGATATTATTAGGTAACGTAAAATAATACATATATACAATTTATTTATACTTTTTTATTTTGGATTGTTTTTTGGACTAAATTTAGATTGCATGTTACTCGTGTACTTTGGATAGTATAATGCATATATATAATTTAATTATTTATTTAATATGATTATTGTTATTAATATTCTTTTTGTTATTATTATTATTATTGCTATTCTTTATATTTTGGAATGATTTTTACAGATCTGTTTTTTTTCCTTTATTTATAGTCATTTTCTCATAAAGATAATAATTATATCATAATCACAATGTGTACATATTCTTTCTGAATTATATTTGACTTTGCATATGTGAATAGGTGGAAGTCAAAGTCAAAGTTAATATTGTATGATTTGGTACTTAGGCTCTTGATTTCTTCAACTCGAGGGAAGCTCCTGCTTTCTTTCTTATATGTTGAAATATTGTATATTCGTTTAGTTTGATGGATGAAGTGGTTCCGTTTGTCTTAGTTGATTATTCACATTGATTAGAATCTTGGGCCAATATTTTGGTATACTTTCTATGAATATGACAACAAACATAAAAGAAGAATTTAATGATGGTAATGGCTGACGATGACTTTCAGTAGGAAAGTATCTAAAAGTGTCTAATGATGACAAATGTTTCATTAAGAAGGAATTAATGGTGTCCGTTCAACAAAATGCTTATAAGAAACACCTTACTCATGTAGTTGCTTCATTTAGTTGCAAGAATACATTAGCGCAAACAAAATAAGAGACCTTAAGCTATATAACTTCAAATAAAATGTAAGCTAAAAGCTTGTAACAACACAAACTGGTACAACTTGTTCATAAGTGAGAACCATAATGGAGTATATGATAACCGCTAATATGTTTAATTGTGAACAAATTACCTTAAAAAGTGTAACTTTGTTTTCGCGTTTGATCCTAAACTTGAAGATCACCGCATTCAATAACTTATCCAATAGTATCTGTATGAAATATTTGAGCAAATTACCTTAAAATAGGGTAACTTTTTTTTCCCATAACGTAAACATTCTTCCAGCAAATATTGTATCATTTTAAAACACACAATCAACGGGCTAGACTTATGTGAATTAGGATTGAAGTCTACAAAGTTAACGAATCAATATAAAGAATACTTAAGGTGTATTTTCTTTTTGTCAAAATTTATTGTCAAAAGTGGAATTAATGATTTTGATTATAGGCTTATTATACTGCATCCATTCCTAAACTCTAAGTGGTCATGAGAATCCACTCTAACCTGTCTCTTTCTCTTGCTAAATCCTAAAGTTGTTCCAACACTTTACTCTTTCATGATCTCTCTGTTGATTTTATAGCGCAAGGAAACTTTGCAAAACAACATCAACTGGGTTTATGAATGCTACCATTACTGATAAAATTATTTTGGCTAATGGTTAAAACTTGAAATACGATAAGAAAAGTTATTTCTTTGCTATTTAAAACTTTCTAAAATAGAAGAATTCAGAAGGTGGTGATCATTAATAACACTCTAAGCATATATAACCCGTTTCATACAAATTAACCCGTCTAAAGTTAAATTATGTGCACCTGCTACTATGTCTCTAAGTGGTTTGTGTTCCTTGAAAAACTTGAGCATTTGTTAATGCATTAGCCAGAGTACAAACTCAACTTTCAGGTGTTTCTATGTACATGTGGCCTATATATAAATATTTATAAAGAAATTGAAGAAACACAATGTTTACCAGTTGCAGCAGCAGTGTTAGCTTGTACATTGCCATCGGACTTGATGTTAAAAGCAGAATTAACAACTACTGTAAGATGCTCACGTTCAGCTCCCATAGCCTTTGCAGCCTTGACTCACTGGGCCGCAACCAAGGTGGCAACAGAGGCAACAACCAAGTCTATTTTCACAAAAGAATAATAAAACCCTTCTTGGTATCCTCTGGTTGCGGCTTAAGAATCCTTGTAACATTGTGTAATTCACCACACCGCTAAAATGGTGAAACCGAAAGCCATCATGACCATGGCAACCATTCTTATCGTCAACGGACATTACAATTTTTCCTCAATTCCAACTCGTTGTTGATGCTTTCAAAAGCATGTATTTTCTAGATCTCTTACTCCACAAAAGAATGAAACAACAAATAAGAAGTGTAATAACAGATGTTCTCATAACTTTATCAAATTTATATATATAAATTTTTTTGGTAACATATACATATCTTCTCAAAGAAAAATTAGTATACGTGTAAAGAAGACTCGTCTTCAACATTAGCTAAGAGTTGAATTTTCTAAACGATGAATGTAAGAATGATTCTTTTGATTACAGTTAATTTCGACTTGGACTATAGTACAGTAATATGGCTCATACAATACTAATGATACATGAATAATATACAATTAACATAATAGTGATAAAAACTTACAAATTTGTTCGAACGCTAGCAAGAAACATTACTCATCCTGTGAATTGATTATGTTGCAAGCACTTGCAAAGTCATTCCAGTAACCAATAAACAAAAATACCAATCACATACGTGAATAAGTAATTTATGATACATTTGAATGGAAGAGAAATTGATAGGCTTTTGAGCCTTCTAACCAAAAGTTGGAAGGTCTTCAATATATCGGCTGTGAAAAAGATTCTTGTGCAAGCCGGGTATGTAAGGAACGCAAGTGGTCATATGGCATGACAGTTGAGAATGGTAGTTTGTTTCATATTAAGAAACACATGCAATAATGTATTTGAGACTTGAAAAAATATCATCCAAAGTTTAAGAAGAATTTAACATTTTTTCAAAATTCCAAGTCTTCTACTGATTGGCTCAACCCGGTCCAATTTCAATCCATATAAAATATTACCTACTTCGAACCAGACCATATCGACCACCACCCAACACATCTTTTTTGCCACTTTTACTTATAAATAGCTTCACCCAAATATTGCTCAATATCTGTGACAACGGACAAATAGCTTCACCCAAATATTGTTGAGTATCCAGCTTGATTGTCTGCAAGACAAACATAAAAGCCCATCATGGTACTAATAATGTACTGACAGAAACCAAATACTATATTATTGCAAATGCCAAAATGTGAATGGAATACAAAATTGTTGCTTTACCTGTAACAAGCCTAACACAAGTTCATAGAGCTGGAGAAAGGGATTGCATAAGTAATTAAGTGTTGAATTCCCTCATCAATTCTGCCCAATCTTCTTTTGTGCTACGCTGAGAAGCTTCTCCAGCAGCACGCACATTATATCTCATACTAACGCAATAGCTGTTAATTGTATAAAATCAAACATGTACTACAATTATTAAATTGCACATATTTCAAGATTTCAATATAGGATGATAGAAAATAGAGCGTTTGCATTTTTTTTAAGTAAGAGGCTTACCATTGAAGAGACCAATCTCTAAACATGAGACCTCGTTGCAGCATCCCTATCTAAAAAAATTCAAACTAAACATACTAATCAAAATCAAAACTTTTTCACTACCCCAAGAAATTCCTAATTACCCCCCATATATACGTGATTCCGAATAGAAGTCATTGCCGCCTAAGACTTTAATATCCATACCTGCATAAATGACCAGTTAGTCATCAAAATATCTAGTTCATTATAATCATATGCAAACATAATTATTATATACTATCATATTATATTAAAGTAACCACAGTGACAAAAATTAGTGGAACCTCAAACACTTGCTGAAACTCAATGAACCAAATACCTTGTAGTTGCAGCCACACCAAAACCAAAAGCATCTTTATCACCAACTATGTTTTTCATCATCACGTAAGAATTAAAAGAAATCATCATCTGTCCCAACATTGGTAGCATATTCGCACTCTGTTGCATGAATGCTTGTATAGAATTAGCCAATTAAACACTCGGTTCAATAAAGTAAGCTCAGCGGGTGAACCACCTTTAATTGTATACTCGGGTCCCAACTAACCACTGGTACAGAAAGCAATCCGAATTTTAGTGAATCTATACAAAAGAAACCGAACGATGGTCAATTAAACAAAAACAATAGACGAGTCTCACATTGTTCCAGCCACAGCCATCTGGTACCCATGCTGGCCATTTCACATCGCATCACATTTGCTTTATGTGGTCAAAGGGAGTATTTTGGATATACAAACCGCTAATTGGGTGTTTGGATTAACTTATTTATGAAGGTATTTGTTCAAGCTTATAAGCTTATAAGCCCAAAAGATATGTTTTAAATACACTCTTGGCTGATCAGCTTCTTTAGATTTGGAAAATCTCATAAGTTCAAACTTTTTTATTGGCTTGTGAGCTTATGGCTTATTTAAGTCCATAAACTAAACATGAGGTTTAAACAAACAAATTGAGCAACTAATCCACTGAAATCACCTCATAAATATCCTTCTTGCTTGTAAACTTCAACCAAAAAAAGAAAATGAGAGCCAAAAATTGTTCTCTTTGCACACCAAGAGGTCACGTTTAGAGACAGATATTTACCTTATTTACTTATAAATTAGTCCATTGTAGAGCACTTTAGCGGTTCAAATAAGTGTATTTTAATGTATATGAAGTGGTAAATTTTTTTTTTTAAAAAAAAAAGAGAAATTAAAAAAATAAATAAATAAATAAATAAAGACGGGTAATATACCTTATTAGAGGATTCAAAATATTGAAACTGTAAGAGGTCATCAACGACTCAGTGTGGTGAATTTTATCCAGATATATGGTGCGTTGCTGATCTCACGGGAACAACCTGTGGCACAACTTCCACATTCTTAGTGAGTGGTGGTGGCTCATGTTGGTTCTGTTCGGTCTCTTGGGTGGAACTGGAATTAAGAACCATGATGCGCGTGGATTGCAACACGCACTACGTTTTACCTCTCGAGGGATCTCGAGAAGCTTGCAATCCCCACCAGGCAGTGTACCTGACTGATGTAGTATAGTGTAGTGGCAAGTACCGGGGGATTGATCGTTCTCTCGCAGGGAATAGTGTTCCTTAGCTAAAGGCTACTCTAATCTAGGTCTAAGGGTGGAGGACGATTCTTTTTGTATTTTTTTATATTTNATAATTCGAATGACATTTGATCCATGTCTAATGTTCAACATAGTATCTGTAACAAAAGGATAGATGACATATAAACCATTTAAATTTAGACGTTTAAGAAACTACCCTCACATATTTCTAGGGGCATTGGCGTGTTGCTAGACGCTAACCTTTGCTTGTATAATTACTTGATTATTATGACGTCGCAAGTGGGAGCTGTTGGAGTATGCTCGTGTCATAATAACTAATTATATGGCTAGACATATGTGAGCCTATGGGGTCACACACATATACACTTAGGTACCACTTTATATGTCGTGTTTATTGTATTTACGATATATAAATAAGCTTACGTAACTCGGGAACTCTATCGGGCTTCTAATGACTAAGTAATGGACTTAATCTATTGGACATGGAAAACATATGGGAGGCCCATATGAGCCCATAGAGGGGCCGGCCATAAGGGAGGTTCAAAGGGGGGTTTTCTTTTGAATTTTGGTCAAAGATATTAGAGATATATTCTCCTAATCTCATTAACCACTAACCACAATTATCTCTCCCTCTCTCTCCCTCAAACTCACGGCATAAAACAAACACCCTCCTAGGGTTTTTGTTTTCTTGAGCTATTGCTTTGAATCTTGTCTATTCAAAGGCAATAACAAGGTTACGGGGTTAAGGACTAGCATCAAAGGGGTATACAAGGAGGTGTAGTGTGTTTCATACATAGAGGTGATCAACCTCATTGATCACGTGGGTTTTTCATTCAATTCGTGGGTATTAGTATTGGTGGTGATTCCCGGTGCACGCTACAAAGGTATAACTATGTTGTGTTTGTTATTTGATTAATCATATTGGCTATATGGATCCGTGTGGGTGATGTTGTTCCGCTGCGTTTATTTGATTCATATGTATTTTATATTCAAACATCACTGATGCGCGTGGATTGCAACACGCACTACGTTTTACCTCTCGAGGGATCTCGAGAAGCTTGTAATCCCCACCAGGCAGTGTACCTGACCGATGTAGTATAGTGTAGTGGCAAGTACCGGGGGATTGATCGTTCTCTCGCAGGGAATAGTGTTCCTTAGGCTAAAGGCTACTCTAATCTAGGTCTAAGGGTGGAGGAAGACTCTTTTTGTATTTTTATATTTTTATGAAAGCAGTAAAATCTCGGGTTTTGGAAGAGAGGGCGGAATTAGTTGCTAGTCAACTAACCCAAGTTATCTACTTTTAATCTACTTATATTTTTGTATTTTTTGGTTTTGAGAAAATCAGTGGTGGAGAGTAGTGTTTACTTAGATTTCATTACTCCCTAACTATCTTTTACCATGTAATTAGTATGTTGAGTTTGCGTGGATGACGGGTGTATTCCTAACAAGTCGTAGGGAGTGCGTTCAATTCCCTAACTCTATAAGTTCCTACCTCACTCTATGACGATACGTCAAGCATCCTATCATGAGCTCACCGATAGCAACCTATGCATGAAATACTACCTTAAAATCGATAACGCACATACGATTCACGTTTCTAAAGACGTTCAAGCTTGTTACCGTATAGGAGATTAGCCAGTTTTCTCTAGTCTAACGTAGATGAAACATTCATCCAAATACAATCACAACATACACATCACATGATAATCAATAGTTAGGTTTCATTAGATCTAAGCAAACACAAAGTAAATTAGCCTAGCATGTTAAAAGAAAGACAAGTACAAGCATAAATCACACAACACATAGACATATTGTATGAATAAAGACTTATCTTGGATTAAACATGCAAGTTAGAGGGGTTAGGATACCCTCTAAGGTCACTAATACACGAACTAGGGTTTAACCCTAAAGTTCTTCACACCAAAATTCGACTCTAGTTCTCCAAAGTTATATAAAGTAAAGAAAAATCGTTCTATATATATAGAAAACGCGGGCTGACGGCGTCAACCCAATAGGTGACGTCGTCAGCTCGGCGATTAGGGTTTTCAGACGGCCTTCCTTGACGTGGTCATAATTGCTGGTTCCAGATCTGACGGCCTTGGTTGACGGCGTCACCAATTTGCACTACGAACTCTCTGGCCCGTCACGAGTATTTTTCCAATTCTGGACTTCACTTGTTCCTGACGGCGTCACCTTGTAGAGTGTGACGGCGTCACCTTCTGTAATCTTCAAGGTCTTTTGAGTTTTTGTTGTTTTCCGCACTTTTTCACTCCGAAAACGCCCGAAAATGCTTCTTTTGTGATTTTCCCTTCAAAAGTACCTAAAATGAGAAAAGAAACGACTTTGGGTGAAATCCAAACCAAAAACATACGAATTAGGACTCAAACCGACCCCTAAAAACGTAACATTTTTCGTCTCATCAAATACCCTTACACTTGAGATTTGCTTGTCCTCAAGCAAATGCGCTTTTATTCCCAATTGAAAAACAAGTTAGAGGTCATTTAATGCGAACTTAAAAGTAATTACAAGATTTAGTCGTTCCGCTTTACTCAAAATAAGCACGGAGAAAATATACTAGCACCTCTCATGTAGTGTTTGGATACTCACATCTCTCGGTTGATAATATGTAGATATAATGTAAAGGAAATGGACAATATCACTCACTACCTGTCATAATAAATAGATTACCATAGGCTTGAGAGAGGATCAAAACCTTCTCCACTAAGGCGTAAGCACCTAGGATAACTATCAAAGAGGGCTTTACAAAAGGGTTATAACGGGAGGTTTAGGGATATGGAAAAACACGGTTTGGTTGGATAAGGGATAGTTTACTGGTGGCTAGTCAATCATCTTATTTAGTTACATATACAAGTGGCGTTGCCAAGCCAAGACTAGACTCAATCTTAAACTATCAAAAACAAAACAAAACAAAACTAAGAAATAAAAGATAGGTGTGGATGGTAGTCCGTTTTTTTTTTTTTCTTTTTCTTCTTTTTCTAATTTTTTTGTATTTTTCTTGATTTTTCGATTTTTTTTTTTTTTTTTTTTTTTTTTTTTTTTTTTGCATACCTTTTTACCCTACCATCCAAAATAATACATCAATGGGGATTAAGCTTTCCCCTTACACTTGAACTTTTACATACTTTACATTTACTATTCTACGACTCGAATTGAAATAATTAAAACACTTGGAGTACTTTTGAAAACGTTTAGCACATATGGGGGTAATAAATGATGTTCTTCCCCATTACTCCATAACACTAGTACTTTACCCATGAGTCCCAATCATCCCAAAACAATATGTACAAGATATGACTCGACTTAGCAACAACGTAACTAATTAGATAATTGACAAGGGTTTAACAAATAACAATAATGCACTAAAGGTGAGTGCATACAAGGTAGGCTAAGGCGATTTGGTTGCACATTTGGGGTGGATTGTAAACAAATTCTTCCTTTAAGTATGATGCTTAAAGTTAGAAACGAAAGGGATAGGCTCTGAGGGGTGTACTAGGGGTATCGTGTACCAAAGATGGGTACATCGCAAAGGTGTGGGAGAATTACTTGACCAATGTAGCCAATGTAATTATAATACAGGTTTAAAACAAGGGTTATCCTAATGCCTCTTATCATGTAGTTAATCCTAATCTACACGAATGTAGTCTCACTTGTGGACTCGGAATGGTCACTAACGCAAGTTCTAGAATCTAAGTATTACCGGTACACACATGGGCACTAAAGTTGAGTGCTTCTCTTCCTACCAATTCTAGGGGTGAACCTCACATATTTGGGTGGAAAATTTTTGGTGGTACGGTTTTTTGTGCTAGTCATAAATTCTCCTATCCATGAGACGCTTATTAGGACTAAAGTTTCCCTCCTAATTAATGTAAAAAATTTTAAATTTGCTCTAAAATTACTCTAACAAGTGTTTCTCTCAGTTTTATTACACAATTACTATCAAACAAGCAAAAATCAAGCATAATGGTATCCTATGAGGTATCATTAATCTACCCTTATTTACCCCCCTTACACTTAAGTTGAACATTGTCCCCAATGTTCGAAAATAAGAAATGGAAAAGATAAAAGGTTAAAAGAATGAAATCGGATACTCCCCTGATTCGTTCTTTATGCAAGTGAAGTAACACGGTTAGATCCTCCTCCAAGAAGACGAACTATCAAAGCTTCCCTTCCAGTATATGCATCATCTTCTTGTCCTAAATAACCTGTTAGCATGGAAACACTACAAGAAACCTCGCGTAAAATCGGCGGCATTATTCATATATATATAGACGTATACCTAGAAAGCAAGTAAGATATAATGCTTGTGGAATGATTTTTCTACAGATTTCCTGGAATTCATAAGAGAGATTTTAACAAACATACAAGTTCCGTTAGTAAACTTTAATCAACAAATAAATTCCAGATTTTTGCACCTGACGTCGTCAGGTATTAACTCCTGACGCCGTCAGAGTGTTCTGACAGAAAGTTTAAGTTGAGTTTCCGGAAAATTTCTTGGAAAACCTTTGTCTCAATTCCTGGGAATTCTGCAGAGAAAATCATTATGACTCGATAAAAGCATTTGACTCTAACAATTACGAATATGTAAATTAATTCCATTGTTATGATTCATGTTCATTCGTTCTATATTAACCGATTTAGATGTCTCTTACACTTAGCTTTTGCAAAATACCTTTATATATGATTAAGACGAAGTTAAAAACAAAATAAAGCATTTTCACAATTTAGTTTGAAGCATGAATCAATAACAAGAAATATAATTTACATACGGAAACAAATAAAATCAAATAAACAAACAAATAAAACACACAAAGCTTGGGTTGCCTCCCAAGAAGCGCTTGTTTTTGTTCTAGTCACGAGCCTGACTCTACCCTTATTTAACAGAAATAGGGGAGGTTTTCCCTACACTTAGGATTAAGTGCGGGTGATAGTAGCGATACACACCATTTTGGTGGAAGTATGCCTCGTGAGGAGGGAGTGGTGGATGAATTATATGCTCAAAGGGGTGTGCTCCATTCATCATAACCTTATCTAGTTCACTTTGGTCAATGGGTGAATTAAAGTTTCCTCCTAAAAAGGGATCATTTTCTATCAACTTAGAGAGATTCCTAGTTAATAATCCATCTTGACCCAATAAACCTGGTTTAAACCCATAATGTTTCTTGGGATCTATCATGAGTGGGTTATGTAAGCATGTAAGTTCTTGGCTCACTCCTATGTTAACTTCCTCTCTACAAAGCTGAAAGTCTACTACCCTCAATGTAAAACTACCCGGAATATATGGTTTGATGGGTGAATCGGGACCTATTTCAATTCCTAAATTTTCATCCAAGGATGGAAGATTAGGTAACGGTTTTGGTTGAGGCTCCGGTTCATCAAAACTAGGAAATTCCCTAAAACTAAGAGTAAGGTTGTGATCACTATAAGCATTCAAACCTATATCCTCTAGTTGTGTTTGGTCCAAGGGTTCAACCTCTATTGGGGTTCCTATAGTCTCTTCTACTTCTTCCGGGTATGTCACGGGTGGTGTGTGTGCCTCCAATGATGGTAGGACTTGTGGGGTATTTTGTGGGCTTGGATTGTATGAATAAAGACTTATCTTGGATTAAACATGCAAGTTAGAGGGGTTAGGATACCCTCTAAGGTCTGTAATACACGTACTAGGGTTTAACCCTAAAGTTCTCCACTCCAAAATTCGACTAAAGTTCCACAAGGTTCGTCACAAATAATGAAAAAACGTTCTATATATATAGAAAACGCGGGCTGACGGCGTCAGCCCAATAGGTGACGTCGTCAGCTCGGCGATTAAGGTTTCCTGACGGCCTTGGTTGACGTGGTCAAAATTGCTGGTTCCAGATCTGACGGCCTTGGTTGACGGCGTCACCAAATTGCACTACGAACTCTCTGGCCCGTCACGAGTCTTTTTTCCAATCCTTGACTTCACTTACTCCTGACGTCGTCACTTTGTAGAGTGTGACGGCGTCACCTTCTGTGATCTTTAAGTTCTTTTGAGTTTTGTTGTTTTCCGCACTTTTTCACTCCGAAAACGCCCGAAAATGCTTCTTTTGTGATTTTCCCTTCAAAAGTACCTAAAATGAGAAAAGAAACGACTTTGGGTGAAATCCAAACCAAAAACATACGAATTAGGACTCAAACCGACCCCTAAAAACGTAACATTTTTCGTCTCATCAGGCATCTTCCCCGCATTCCTCCACTTCGTGTGGACCACCACATTGGTCACAGATTAAATATGGGTTTGACAATCGTTTAGCGGTTCGTGACCCGTCAAGATATAAACTCTTTCGTATAGTTTCCTTAGCCTGGTCTCAAAAAGGGGTTTTTGTGTGACCTCAGACATGCTCATGATCGAATCGGGTTCATCCCATGTATCATCTTGATCTTGAGCATATTCATCAATCCTATTCCACCCTTCCTCAGCACTTAACTTGGATATCCTCCCATTTACCAAACTATTCACTCCCCTCTGGTCATTTTGAGAGATACTATCCTAAAATATTTGGACCAGAAGCCATAGTTCAATACCATGACGGGGGACTTGTCTTATTAGATCCTTGAATCTAATCCAAGATTTATGAATGGGTTCTGCTTGCCCGACGCGGAATCGGAGGAGTTTGTCTCTGAGTACCGAGGTTCTTCCTATGGGAAAGAATTTTTCATAAAATTTCGAGATGAGCTGTTCCCTTATGAAGATGGACTCAGAAGGAAGCTTTTTGTACCATTCCTCGGCTTTACTTTGAAGGGTAAAAGGAAAGTATCGAAGTTGGGAAGTATCTCTAGTGACCCCGTCTGTATGGATGGTGTCCACTATTTTCAGGAAGTCTTTGATGTGTTGGATTGGATCTTCAGATTTCAATCCATGAAACTTGCATACACTTTGGACAAGCCAAATGTCAGTTTCACGCAAGACCCCTTCTGTGTGTTCGTTCGGAAACACAATAGCATTAGAGAAGCCACGAGGTGTGGGGGAAGAGTAATCCTTGAGGCACTTGGGGGTAGGATCCTCAGGAATTTCTATATTGTGATTTGATTTAGGTGGTGTGTCGTGATGATCAGATTCCTCTTCAGACAAGGCTTCATCGAAGTTGATGGTGATACCAATTGGTTCAGATATTGAAGAGTGTTGTCTTAACCTATGCCTTTCCCTTTCAGGTTCTGCGTAAGGTGGGATAAGGTCTCTTAAGGAACTACGACTCCTAGTGACTCTGTGGTTGGAGAGATATTCGTTTACCATGTTGGCCAAGGAAGATTTGAGCGAAAAGTTGGGAAGAAAAAGATAGACTAAAGAAAACATAAAAATGAAAATAAAAGTCTCACTAGAAGGGATTCTAATGAGGAGACCTAAGTAAAAATAAAATTTTCAACCTAAGCAATAACTATTCCCCGGCAGCGGAGCCAAAAACTTGATGCGTGGGTTTTGCAACCTTTGCACTTAGGTTTTATCTCTCAAGGGATCTTAAGAAGCTTACAACCCCCACCAGGCTATGTCCCTGACCGATGTAGTATAGTGAAGTGGCAAGTACCGGGGTATTGATCGTTCTCTCGGGGAATAGTGTCGTTAGGCTTGAAAAGCTACTCTAATTAGGTCTAAGGGTTGAGGGATGATTCTTTTTGTGTTTTTATATTTTATGAAAGCAAGTAAAATCTTGGGTATTTGGAAGAGTGGGCGGAATTAGTTGCTAGTCAAATAACCCAAATAACTACTTATGCAAATAAAATAAAATAACAAGAAAAAGTAAATGGTTTGTGAAACTTATATGAGAGAAAAATGTGTTTACTTAGATTTCCTTACTCCCTAGCTATCTTTTACCGGTTAATTGGTTTGTTGTAATGCTATGGATGATGGGTTGTATTCCTTTAAACCATTCGTAGGGTCGTGTACGATCTTCCCTAACTCTATAAGCTCCTACTTCACTCCTATGTCGAGCCGACTTAAAGCTCCTAACATGGGATCACTAGAATTCGCTTATGCATTAAATACAATCATATAATCGTAGTACACATCCGATTCATGTTTCTTAAGACGTTCAAGCAAGTTACCGTATAGGAGGTTAGCCAGTTTTCTTAAGCCTAACATCGACTTCACCCACCTACAACAATCACAAACAAACCAACAACATGTAATCAATAGCTAGGTTTCATTAGATCCAAGCAAACACAAGAAAAACCTAGCCTAACATGTTAATTGAAAGACAAGCGTAAGATATAATCAAACAACACATAGACATATTGATTGATTTGGAAGAAGACTTATCTTTAATTAAGCATCAAGATTTCATGTAACACCCCCAAAATTATAGATTCGCGGAAGCATACATGCATTTTGGGTGCTACTAAATCAATATCACAACACAAGATACATGAAGAACGGGATAAAAATCCGTTCCGAATTTGTTACCAAAACAAGTCAATTGTTATACATAAGTTTTGTTTTGAATAAACACAAGGCCCGATTACATGTTGGTCCCCAAATTTTTCAGAGTACGCTTAAGTAAAAACACATCAGTTTATTATGACCATTGCCATGCCCTGCCTTCAACACAAACATACTTTAAGCACCTGAAAAACATGCTAAAAGTCAGCTAACGCTGGTGAGTCTATAGGTTTAAAGTAAATAACACATATGGACCGTAGCAATAATCAGCAAGTATACACTAATTCTGTATGCAACACTAAGCTCAACCACCGAACTAGAAAGCATAAATATAACAAAGTGCCCGCGAGTGATAATCCCAAACCACTCGGGCTGACAACAAACCGTGGCTAAAAACTTTATTTTACGCGGTATTCGTGTCAAAAACGTTTTTTTTTTCAAACCAGGGACATAACGGCTACGTTTAAGCCTAAACCGACACACGATACACCATAACCGGGAGAAAAAGTTATTAAACTTCCCCCCCTTGGACACCTAGCCGCCAGCCTACACCAACCCACCAACCAAGAATAACTTTACACCTTATTATCCTCAACACCTTATAATCCAGATACAGCTATTATCCAATCATTATCCGAACCCATGTGTGATTAGGACTCCACTCCCGATTATTGGCGCATGCCATCAACCTTCTATATTTTTGGTTAGTAGCGTTTTAGCTCTTCTTCCATTATTGGAGGCTTCACCTGAGCCACATCAACAACAACAACAACAAAAAAACTAAGTAAAATAAACGTAAGCCTAAGGTTTCATTAATGATTAGCAAACATCAATAAGACTTAGTCTAGCATGTTATACTGTAAACTGCCATGCGTCAAGAGTTATTAAACACGAAAACAATAGACATAAGTTGAAATGATTGGGAAGTTTAAGGGTGCATTGCGTCCGTATGGTCCATGACGTTCTTTATTTCCAAAGAGTACCAGCGTCGCTACTTAGCTACACGAACAGATAGCCATGAATAGAACCGGTGTCATACCTAAGGTTGATAAATGGAGGGCTATTGCTTTTCACCTTTCCATTCTTTTCGTTTTTAATGTTTCAATCCCTTTCTTTCTCCTTCATTCTTTGTCCTTTATTGTTATTCATGAGCCTAAGGACTTCTAATTTCCTAACTATTGGTGATGTCTTGTGTGAGATTCCCTCGGTTTAGGCGGATCATAGGACTTTTTCCTATGCTTAGTCACTCTATAACTGTCCATTAACTACCTCATGGATGCCTTCAAACCAAATCAATTGAAAATCTCTCAGAAGTGTGTAAGAT
>LBNU01024997.1:30414-44210 GCA_014162995.1 Artemisia annua | reverse complement strand
GTCAATTGTTAGAGGTGTAATTTCTTTTTCATGTTTGTTGAACCTTGGTTATCATCATACTATTTCAAGCAATGGAATTTCAGTTTCTTTAAATGGTGTATTTTATTTTACTGCAATTGCTGTGAATGGTATTTTTGAGTTGGACATGAATAATAATGATAATGCTTTTAATAATAATTCAATGTATAGCATCAACCATAAGAGAATCAAGAAATGTCTGGATTCATCTTATCTTTGGCATTGTCGACTTACTCATATTGGCAAGACTCGCATGGAAAAGCTGCAACACGATGGGCTTTTAGAAAAGATCAATGATGAATCATTTGATAAATGCGAATCTTGTATTGTTGGCAAGATGACAAAGAAACCTTTTAAAAATTGGATTGAAAGGGCTTCTGATCTAATTGATCTTATTCACACAGATGTGTGTGGACCACTTAGACACGTGTCAAGGAGGTGTGCTAGCTACTTCTTAACATTTACGGATGATTATGGTCGTTATGGTTATGTTTATTTACTTAACCATAAACATGAGGTCTTTGAAACATTCAAAGTGTTTAAAGCATAAGTAGAGTTGCAACTTGGAAAGAAGATTAAAGCTCTTCGATCCGATAGAGGTGGTGAATACCTGAGTCAAGAGTTCATAGATTATCTAGTTAAGGAAGGAATTGTCCAGCACCTTACTTCTCCATATACTCCACAACAAAATGGAATATGATGTGTGGGTTTTGCAACCTTTGCACTTATGTTTTACCTCTCAAGGGATCTTGAGAAGCTTACAACCCCCAACAGGCAGTGTACCTGACCGATGTAGTATAGTGAAGTGGATAGTACCGGGGGATTGATCATTTTCTCGGGGAATAGTGTCGTTAGGCTTGAAAAGCTACTCTAATTAGGTCTAAGGGTTGAGAGATCATTCTTTTTGAATTTTTATACTTAATGAAAGCAAGTAAAAATCTCACTTTTGCAAATAAATTAAAATAACTAGAAAATGGAAATGGTTATGAAACTTATATGAGAGAAATATGTGTTTACTCAGATTTCCTTACAACCAAATAATCGTAGTACACATCGATTCATGTTTCTTAAGACGTTCAAGCAAGTTACCATATAGGAGGTTAGCCAGTTTTCTTAAGCCTAACATTGACTTCACCTACCCACAATAATCACAAACAAACCAACAACATATAATAAATAGCTAGGTTTCATTAGATCTAAGCAAACACAATAAAGACCTAGCCTAGCATGTTAACTGAAAGACAAGCGTAAGATATAATCACACAATACATAGACATATTGAATGATTTGGAAGAGACTTATCTTTAATTAAGCATCCAAGTTTCAAGGGTGGAAAACCCTCAAAAATATAGTAGAAAAACGAGCTAGGGTTTCTTCCCAAAACTTGCACACTAATGAATGAAAATTAGACGAATATTTATTGAATTTACAATCTGACGGCGTCACCATATAGGGTGTGACGCCGTCACCTCGCCGCCAAAACTCTATTCAAATTGCTCAGATCCACTTCTGACGTCATCCCCCTTTAAATCTTTCTGGGCCGTCTCCCTTTAGCATATAATGTGACGACCTATAACTTGTAACAAGTGACGCCGTCACGTATTAAACTTCAAAATCTTTCTGGGGCGTCTTGTGTAAAAATCATCCTCCTTGTTGTCAAAGCGTGACGCCGTCACATGGTAGAGCGTGACGACGTCAGTTACAATTTCCAGCATATTTTGAGACTTTGTCGTTTTCTTCACTTTTATGCTCCAAAAACGTCCAAAATGCTTCCTTTTCTAGATTTCCTCTTCAAAGTACCTAAAATGACAAAAGGAACGATTTAAGGCAATATTTGATCAAATAATTACGGATTAGGGCTTAAATGACCCCCTAAAAGCGTAACACTTTTTGCCTCATCAAATACCCTTACACTTGAGATTTGCTTGTCCTCAAGCAAATGCGCTTTTATTCCAATCAAAATATGAGCTAGGGGTCATTTAACACGAATATAAAAGTAATTACAACAAATAGTTACTCAACCCTAGTCATAACAAGCACGGAAATCATACACTAGCACCTCACAAATAGTGTTTGGATACTCTTATCTCTCAGGTGTTATAAACCTATATAACTAAATGGAAATGGAGGAAATATCACTCACTACCTGTCATAGCAAATACATTACCATAGGCTTGAGAAAGGATCAAAAACCTCCTTCACTAGGCGTAAACACCTAAGATAAACTATCAAAGAGGGCTTTACAACGGGTTGTAACGTTAGGTGTAGGGATATGATAAACACGGTTTGTTGGATTAAAGGGTATTTTTAGTGGTGGCGAGTTAGTTATCTTGATCAAATACATGCACAAGGTGGCGTTGCTAAGCAAAGACTCGACTCGACTTAAGCTAATAAGAAAATAACATAAACATAAAATAAACATAAAGGAAACGGGATGGTAGTCCGTATGTTTTTTTCTACTTTTCTTTTCCAAATTTTTTCGTTTTTCTTGTTTTTCGATTATTTATTTATTTATTTATTTATTTATTTATTTTGACATACACTCTTACCCTACCATCCAAAATAATACATCATAGGGGCCTCAGTTCTCCCCTTACACTTGAACTTTTACATACTTTACAATTAACTGTTCTAATGTCTCGAATTAAGATAATTGAAAAACTTGGAGTACTTTAAAATATTAACGCACATGTGGGAGTAATAATTGACTTCTTCCCCATTACTCCATTACACTAATACTTTACCCATGAGTCCCAATCGTCCCAAAACAATATGTACAAGGATATGACTCGACTTAGCACCCATGTAAGTAATAAGACAATTAACTAAGGGTTTAACAAATGTTGTCACAATAATGCACTAAAGATGAGTGCATACAAGGTAGGCTAAGGTGATTTGGGTGTACATTTGGGGAGGATTGTAAACAAATTCTTCCTTTAAGTTGAATGCTTAAAGTTAGCAATGAAAAGATAGGCTCGGAGGGGTGTACTAGGGGTATCGTGTACTAAAAATGAGTACAACGCTAAGGGCGTGGGAGAATTACTTGACCAATGAAGTCAATGTTATCGAAACCCAAGCTTCCCAATAGACCTCTCTCTCTCTATAGGCGACCAGCCGCCACCCCACTCTTCTAGATTCCGGCCATAAACAATCATTCAAATCATCTCTCTACCTCTAAATCTTTGTTTATTGGTATGCAATCGGTTTGTTGGTTGTGTATTCTTGTGGTTGGCGGCTGGAAAAGATATTAATATCATTAGTTATGGCTGTTCGATTCTTCTCTATTTTTAGGGTTAGAGTCGGTTGTCATATCTTTATTTATAAATCATCCTTTTTCACAGCCGAAACCCTTATCTTTATCATTCTAATCGATTTTCTTTATCTTTTTTCCTGTGACGATCTATTGTTGCTGGTTTCTAAGGGGTATTAGGGGTATCGTTATTTACCTAGGGTTTTGGCATGGGTTGGTTTTAAGTTGGTCGTTTTCATTGTTTGTAAATCCTATGGAGTTTTTTCTTTAATTCTTCATACTTATTCGGAACGATCTGCTTCTCCTCCTATTTTTTATTGCTTCTTTATTTGAGGAGTCGATTGGTGTGTGCTGGTGATCCTTAACGTTTAAAGGAAACTTTTTGGTTTTCTTACTATCCTATGGAAGTACCCTTTTTAGGGTTGGTGTTCCTGATTGGTCCTTATGGGTTCGTTTGTTGTGGATGTGGGTTTCAGAGAGATGGTGTGTGATGAATGTTAGGGTTGTTCTGTAATCCTATGAGTTCTTTCATTGGATTTGTCAATTTGTTCTTCATGAAACCCTTATTTTTAGGGTTCTGTTTGTGTAGCAACCCGTAAATTTTCATAAGGCAACATAACTATTTGGCCCTTTGACTTTGACTTTTGACCATTTGACTTTTACCGTAACGTAAAAGCAAATACTGTAATCGATAGTTAACCGGTAACTTCTCAAGTGAAATAATTTACTCTCCTTCGAATTATTACACTCTGAACATTTATGTTCATCTCTGTCTATATTTAACTATTAAATGTTAAATAATATTACTTTTATTATTTAATAAAATTACTTTTATAAGTAATTACAAAAGTTAAATCGAGTAAACTTTTCTCGCGACCAACACAAGACTAGGATAAGTCTATGTGTTCAAAATACTCAAAATTCACCAATAGTAATATTTTATATGAACTATTGCCGTTTTGTCATTTTTACGTGAGCATTTTATTTCTTACATAATACGCGTGCTCAAACCTACGTTATTAGGTTTTAACATCATAAACACACTCCGTTAGGCTTATTACATTTTTAATATACTTAGTTGGAGTATATTGATAAGTTTAAACATTGTTATAAGTATTATGTTCTTATGTTACCCGGTTTTAAGTTTTGAGATTTAAAGGCTTAACATTAGTAATTATCGGGACCAAACTATACCCCGTAGCAGCCATGCTTCACCATAAAGCAACTTAATATACACTTACAACCTCGNAACGTTTTCGTTCATCTCTGTCTATTCAATAAAACGATATCTCGCTAAACATGAAAATCGCATACATCGCGTACCGACACAACAATAAACTCAACAAGCAAATTTATTTGATTATTTTTTTTAAGTCATATAATATTACTTTTAATATTTAAATTACTTTTATAAGTAATCACGAAAGTTTAATCGTGTAAACTTTCTTCGCGATCAATACAAGACTATGATAAGTCTATGTGTCCAATATACTCTATTTTCACCAATAGTCATATTATATGAACTACTGCCACTTTATTATTTTTACGTAATCATTATACTCTTTACGTAATATGCGTACTCAAACCTACGTTATTAGATTTTAACAATATAAGCGCACTCCGTTAGGCTTATCACATTTTTAATATACTTAGTTGGAGTATATTGATAAGTTTAAACATTGTTATAAGTATTATGTTCTTATGTTACCCGGTTTTAAGTTTTGAGATTTAAAGGCTTAACATTAGTAATTATCGGGACCAAACTATACCCCGTAGGAGCCATGCTTCACCATGAAGCAACTTAATATACACTTACAACCTCATAAGCATGAGGTGGCGTGTACAGGCTAAATCACAAGACCACTTGGCTCGTTATTAATCTTCTTATCCCACTCCATGTATAAGTTTTTTTTTATTCTCATAACTTTACATCAAAGAAATCAAATATGCTCTCTGGTTTGTCTCTATCACTCGTATACCATCAATATACCATCATCATCATAAGCTTAAATCAAGATACAAGACATACAAGGAAGATAAAGACCTAGGTGGTTTCTACAAGGCACAAGTATAACTTTGGTGATTTCAAGCTTGTAACAAGACTCACACAAGACTAAAGGCTGAACTAAAAGACTAGTGCAAGAGTTTTTAAGGTCATAGCAAGTGGTGTGAAGATTGAAGTAAATTGATTTGGTGATATAAAAATATACGTTAGCATTCTTGGGTTTTTGGTGATTTCCATCCAAGAAAGTTGTAAGAATATGTTAGTTTTCATGTTTTTCATTCACTTTGATGTAATTCATATCTTGTACAAGTTATATATGTAATATGACTTGATGGATGTTGTACATAACTATATAGATTACTAGGGGCTTTTGGTTAAAAGGGTTATATCTAAGAAAAAATTACTAGAAGGAAATTGGTGCTGGAACAAAAAGGGTTCTGATCTGATTCTTAAATCACGGTTTTGATCCTTTTCTGGTCCGAATCGTCGAAAGTCTCAAACATGAAAGTTGTTCAGAAAGATATTTTACATAAGACAACGTGGACAGTTTATCCTGAAAGTGATTAACAAAGGCTACGAATTGCAAAACCCAACTGGACCTGCTTAAGACTGGAAAACAGCCATGACTCGAGAGCTTTTGTGACGTTTTGATCTCTTGAGACCAAGACACAGCCAAGGCTGTTGTCTCAAGGGCTTCTAGCCATAACATAGCCATGGCTATGGTCTTGGTTGTTGTCTAAAGGTTGTGTGCATCTAGCCGCATGATTAGGTTGGGTTTGATGACCCAAAACTTGTTTTTGAGACTTATTCACTAAATAGACTCATTTTCGACCTCGACAACTTGTGAAATTGACCAATCATATATTGATTATATGATTATCATTTTCATAAAGTCTCTACTTTCACTTGATTCACAAAAATTGTATTAAAAACCGTTTTAAACATTTTAGTCGACGATATTATGAGACGCCGTTATCATTTGTAGTACAACACATATTGAGTTAGTAACATTACACTTGATGAATATTATGCCTAACCACTTCACGACACACAACTTATATCATCACTCCACGACACTAGTTCAACTAATAGTCTTTGACGAAACATGACAAATATTTTTTATACAACATTTGTCTCGTCAAATACTTTTACTTATAAATGATAAGTCCTATAATAGTAGGAAGTTTCATTATCATAAGAGGCCTCTTAGGGGTGTCGTATCGACAAGTTGTGGATTTACGAATTAAAGTGTCCTGGCTCCTCATACGTTCACTACATGACCTCTAGATTTTGATAGCCTGAACAGTAGTACGAAGTTATTTGTAAAAGGCTAATAGCCAAACCACATTTTAAGGATGCTTCACTCCTTTACACAACATAAGACATATGTACAACATATTAATCAAGTCAATGACTATACATATACTTGTACACTCGTATTGTACATTATATTAAGACGCGATCACTATGATCTCGTAGGTTATCGTTAAATATCGTGGTATTGCCATACACTATCTGTTGTATTAAACTACTACTGATTACTACGGTGAGTTCATAGCCCCACTTTCTATCGTTTAACTGTTTTATAAACTACTTGGGGGAGATACATGCTACTACTTTTATTATGATCACAATTGTTTGAAAACTGTACTCTGAACTGAATATATTATTGCTTGTGTCTAAGTTACCTTATGCCAAAAGTCCCCCACATCATGGACCATTAATCACTTGTTGGTGCAAGTGAACGCTGATATAGTAGATAGGCCTATCGGGATTGACGAGTCCCTGTTTGTGTTAGCTGGATAAGTAACCAAACACACTATATTTGTAACTCTAGGTATATGGCAAGTACCTACACGGGGGCCATTATTTTCCTATATATCATTGTTGATATATACCGTCAGTTTGCGTGCCATGAGCTTAGATGCAATAATATACTACTTTTGAATTATGGGTGTATAACAACGTAACCCACTATCTATTAGACTTGAAATCTTGTGATCAACTGCTTTGCTATAAACCTATGAATTCACTCAACCATTATGTTGACTTTTTAGCATGTTTATCTCAGGTTCTATAGGAATTAGCTGGCATGTGAAGGCGCACGGAAAAACATTTTGAACACAATGCATATATTATCATTCGAAAAACTTTGCAACTTTCTGTTGTACATATTGTAAACATATGGGACCTCTTTGTAAACTCTGATATTTTAATCGAATGATAATTTATTTCAAAACGTCTCATTTAGAGTCGTTTTCTGTAACTTGTACTGTAACCCATGAAGTAATACCCCTGTGACACAATCTTCCGCTGCAATAATTTTGGGGTTGTTGTCTCAAGGGCTTCTAGCCATAACATTGCCATGGCTATGGTCTTGGTTGTTGTCTAAAGGTTGTGTGCATCTAGCCGCATGATTAGGTTGGGTTTGATGACCCAAAACTTGTTTTTGAGACTTATTCACTAAATAGACTCATTTTCGACCTCGACAACTTGTGAAATTGACCAATCATATATTGATTATATGATTATCATTTTCATAAAGTCTCTACTTTTACTTGATTCGCAAAAATTGTATTAAAAACCGTTTTGAACATTTTAGTCGACGATATTATGAGACGCCGTTATCATTTGTATTACAACACATATTGAGTTAGTAACATTACACTTGATGAATATTATGCCTAACCACTTCACGACACACAACTTATATCATCACTCCACGACATTAGTTCAACTAATAGTCTTTTACGAAACATGACAAATATTTTTTATACAACATTTGTCTCGTCAAATACTTTTACTTATAAATGATAAGTCCTACAATAGTAGGAAGTTTCATTATCATAAGAGGCCTCTTAGGGGTGTCGTATCGACAAGTTGTGGATTTATGAATTAAAGTGTCCTGGCTCCTCATACGTTCAGTACATGACCTCTAGATTTTGATAGCCTGAACAGTAGTACGAAGTTATTTGTAAAAGGCTAATAGCCAAACCACATTTTAAGGATGCTTCACTCCTTTACGCAACTTAAGACATATGTACAACATATTAATCAAGTCAATGACTATACATATACTTGTACACTCGTATTGTACATTATATTAAGACGCGATCACTATGCTCTCGTAGGTTATCGTTAAAGATCGTGGTCTTGCCATACACTATCTGTTGTATTAAACTACTACTGATTACTACGGTGAGTTCATAGCCCCACTTTCTATCGTTTAACTGTTTTATAAACTACTTGGTGGAGATACATGCTACTACTTTTATTATGATCACAATTGTTTGAAAACTGTACTCTGAACTGAATATATTATTGCTTGTGTCTAAGTTACCTTATGCCAAAAGTCCCCGACATCATGGACCATTAATCACTTGTTGGTGCAAGTGAACGCTGATATAGTAGATAGGCCTATCGGGATTGACGAGTCCCTGTTTGTGTTAGCTGGATAAGTAAACAAACACACTATATTTGTAACTCTAGGTATATGGCAAGTACCTACACGGGGGCCATTATTTTCCTATATATCATTGTTGATATATACCGTCAGTTTGCGTGCCATGAGCTTAGATGCAATAATATACTACTTTTGAATTATGGGTGTATAACAACGTAACCCACTGTCTATTAGACTAGAAATCTTGTGATCAACTGCTTTGCTATAAACCTATGAATTCACTCAACCATTGTGTTGACTTTTTAGCATGTTTATCTCAGGTTCTATAGGAATTAGCTGGCATGTGAAGGCGCACGGAAAAATATTTTGAAGACAATGCATATATTATCATTCGAAAAACTTTGCAACTTTCTGTTGTACATATTGTAAACATATGGGACCTCTTTGTAAACTCTGATATTTTAATCGAATGATAATTTATTTCAAAACGTCTCATTTAGAGTCGTTTTCTGTAACTTGTACTGTAACCCATGAAGTAATACCCCAGTGACACAATCTTCCGCTGCAATAATTTTGGGGATGTTAAAGATTGGTATCAGAGCATGAGTTATAGAGAACCAGGTTGCATATGAACCTAGACTATAACTACTACTTACGTTCAACTCTTATTACTCATTGCGGGTCTTCTACATTCCGTACGCCATGCCTACTCCTTAACACATACTGTACTATTTATATACAGACTGTTTATATGAACGATTGACTAAATATGATTGTGTATGTCTACTTGAAGGCATTACGACACAACCAGATTTCCCCTGATCATACACATTTTATTATGATCTACGAAATTTCTATGACATTGTAGTTGATACAATGGTCATACTTATATCTCAGACATCATGAGATACACAACAACTTTATTTTGAGAGATACACGATAGTCTTATCTATTTTTCATACACTGAGACACACATTTATTTCTCATAAATTGAGAGATACACATTAGTGTTATTTATTTTTTCGACATTGTGAGTTGCATAATGGTTTCTCTGTTATTTCTCAAACACTGCGAGAAAACTATTTCATAACTATGAACTCATCAACTTTTTTGAACGCTATGTCGAATTTCTCTGATTGTCTTACTCCTCGTCTCCGAGGATGAGTGTGAACATTCATTCCATACTCGGAACACTTACGACGTCTCGTAGTATACCACCTTGTAACTCATCGGTTAAGTATGAGTGTCGCGCTGGAAATTCTTAAGTAGGATGATTTATAATATCCTTATTTGAATGGATTGGGACGCCATTTTATTTAAATAAAGATATTGTGAATCGCCGAACCATAAATTTATATTCCTTTATTTACATTTTTTGGGACGCCTCTCTATGTAAATAATGGATTATAAATAAGTGGGCTTATTTGTATCCGATATGACATGAGTATGAACCGGAACTCGAGGATCACCAGTATCCTACCATTTAACAAAAATCTTAAGATCTCATTTGAACTACCTGAGTTCATTCATAAGCTATCACTTTTGTCGTTACAAATCCTTACAGTCATGAGCTATTTATTGAGTTAACAGACTTGTTACACTCTTGACTTGGTTCAATCTTGAACTAACAAACTTAGTAAGATATTCCACCTACGTACTTGAGTACGTAAGATGCATACTTTACTTAGGTGCGTGGACACCTACACATAAACTCTCCCACGAGCACTTCTCACTTGTTGGCCTTTGTTCTAGCAACAGTGCCTCTTGAAATATCCTCACATCCAAGGTTATTTACCACGAGTTGAGCATTACCACCATTAAGGGGATTCTTACCCTTATAATCTTTGGCCATATGGCCTAGCTTTTGGCAACTTCTGCACTTAACAGTGCAAAAACTAATATGATGCAATGCATCGATGACATAATGGTTTATTCTTGACATAACCCTTTTTTTTCAGTTGAGGCAATGACATCATAGGCTCTGTCATTCTCTTTCCTTCTGTTTTGCTATTGTTGGATCCTTGAGCAGACCAAGCTCTCACAACTTGATCCACTGGGTTACGAGACAACTAGATTGTTCCATCTAGTGTGAGTGGACCGCACGAAGTTACATTCCCATGAATACTGAGTGAAAGTTCTCAGATGAACTTTTTCCATGACATATCATTGGTTGAGATTATCATTGGGCACACTATTGCCAACTCTTGAAAGCGACAGATATAAGTCATGAAATCAAGATCTCTGACAGCATTTCACCTCCATTTCTTGTACCTCATTATGAGAAGAATAATTTTTGACCAATAATTTCTTCAACTTAGTCTAAACAATCTTGGTCTAAACAATCTTGTGAGCATTCTCTATACCCATAGGGTGTACAACAGCATTCCACCATGACAAAGCATCATCCAGAAGTATGCTTGTGGCATGTTTGACTTTGCAGTCCTCAACACAACTGCTGAATAGAAATACTGACTCAATACTTTCAAACCAACGAACTGAACAAACGTTCCTTCTATGCTTTTGAAATTACTGAGCCTGCAACTTATAAAATCTTTGTAAGAGCAGCCACCACTGGTACAACATTCACTCTTGCGGCGCCTCCAACTGGCCACACAATATTAGGCCCTTCAGTTGAGCCCTAATATTAATCATAGCATTTTTGCTCACCGATCAAAACTTGAAAAGAGTCATGATTTCACCTAGGAGCGTAAGATCAGAATTCACCACAGATACCTACACACTTCTTTCAGACATTCCAACATCGGACTATACAAGATCCTAACTAGGATTGGTCCGGTAGCTTGCACACTGGAGCTACCACCAGAACTTAGAAATGTACACAGCGTCTTTCAACTGTGCAATCAGGAGAAATGTCATACTGATGAGACACCCACTATCCCTCTGGAAGGGATCCATATTGATGAATGTTTGAACTTTAATGAAGAACCCATCGAGATCATGGACCGTGAGGTCAAACGACTTAAGTGAAGTCGCATTCCTATTATCAAAGTTCTTTGGAACTCTAGCAAGGACTCGAATTCAAGTGGGAGCGTGAAGACCAGATGTGTCGCAAGTACTCCCATATTTTCTCAAACAAACCGTCGACAGGTAGCACTCACTGAACTTCGGAACGAAGTTCCCTTACAGAACTACCCCCACCTTTTCTCGGGCACATCATCAACTCATAACACAAACTAAATCATGAGGACATGATTCCCATAACTGGTGGAGGCTGTAGCAACCCGTAAATTTTCATAAGGCAACATAACTATTTTGGCCTTTGACTTTGACTTTTGACCATTTGACTTTTACCGTAACGTAAAAGCAAATACTGTAATCGGTAGTTAACCGGTAACTTCTCAAGTGAAATAATTTACTCTCCTTCGAATTATTACACTCTGAACATTTTTGTTCATCTCTGTCTATATTTAGCTATTAAATGTTAAATAATATTACTTTTATTATTTAATAAAATTACTTTTATAAGTAATTACAAAAGTTAAATCGAGTAAACTTTTCTCGCGACCAACACAAGACTAGGATAAGTCTATGTGTTCAAAATACTCAAAATTCACCAATAGTAATATTTTATATGAACTATTGCCGTTTTGTCATTTTTACGTGAGCATTTTATTTCGTACATAATACGCGTGCTCAAACCTACGTTATTAGGTTTTAACATCATAAACACACTCCGTTAGGCTTATCACATTTTTAATATACTTAGTTGGAGTATATTGATAAGTTTAAACATTGTTATAAGTATTATGTTCTTATGTTACCCGGTTTTAAGTTTTCAGATTTAAAGGCTTAACATTAGTAATTATCGGGACCAAACTATACCCCGTAGGAGCCATGCTTCACCATGAAGCAACTTAATATACACTTACAACCTCATAAGCATGAGGTGGCGTGTACAGGCTAAATCATAAGACCACTTGGCTCGTTATTAATCTTCTTATCCCACTCCATGTATAAGTTTTTTTTATTCTCATGACTTTACATCAAAGAAATCAAATATGCTCTCTGGTTTGTCTCTATCACTCGTATACCATCAGTATACCATCATCATCATAAGCTTAAATCAAGATACAAGACATACAAGGAAGATAAAGACCTAGGTGGTTTCTACAAGGCACAAGTATAACTTTGGTGATTTCAAGCTTGTAACAAGACTCACACAAGACTAAAGGCTGAACTAAAAGACTAGTGCAAGAGTTTTTAAGGTCATAGCAAGTGGTGTGAAGATTGAAGTAAATTGATTTGGTGATATAAAAATATACGTTAGCATTCTTGGGTTTTTGGTGATTTCCATCCAAGAAAGTTGTAAGAATATGTTAGTTTTCATGTTTTTCATTCACTTTGATGTAATTCATATCTTGTACAAGTTATATATGTAATATGACTTGATGGATGTTGTACATAAGTATATAGATGGATAAAATCTGTTTAGAAACCTTTTTGAACTAGTTGGATACTTGTGATTATATTAGGCCTTGACATCAAACTATGGATTTGGACTTGAATGACCTTAAGGAACAGATAGAGGATGTTAAAGCAAGAATTTGAGCTTTTGAATCATGTTAAAAGGGGATTGTGGTTAAAAGGGTTATATCTAAGAAAAGATTACTAGAAGGAAATTGGTGATGGAACAAAAAGGGTTCTGATCTGATTCTTAAATCACGGTTTTGATCATTTTCTGGTCCGAATCGTCGAAAGTCTCAAAAATAAAAGTTGTTCAGAAAGATATTTTACGTAAGACAACGCGGACAGTTTATCCTGAAAGTGATTAACAAAGGCTACGAACTGCAAAACCCAACTGGACCTGCTTAAGACTGAAAACCAGCCATGACTCGAGAGCTTTTGTGACGTTTTGATCTCTTGAGACCATGACACAGCCAAGGTTGTTGTCTCAAGGGCTTCTAGCCATAACATAGCCATGGCTATGGTCTTGGTTGTTGTCTAAAGGTTGTGTGCATCTAGCCGCATGATTAGGTTGGGTTTGATGACCCAAAACTTGTTTTTGAGACTTATTCACTAAATAGACTCATTTTCGACCTCGACAACTTGTGAAATTGACCAATCATATATTGATTATATGATTATCATTTTCATAAAGT
>LBNU01024997.1:0-23424 GCA_014162995.1 Artemisia annua | reverse complement strand
AACTTTTGGGAAATTACAAGTTTAGTCCCTCAAAATCCAAAAATTACATATTTAGTCCTTAAAAGGTTTAAATAAGGAAATTTTACAACTTTGGTCCTCGTACTATTCACATATGGCAATTATGGTCCTTGTGATAATTTTGGGAAAGTTACAATTCAGGTCCCTAAAGTTTGACAGTTTTACATTTTTGGTCCTTATCATTTAAACCTAAACTTATAAACCTTATAAACCCCTAAACCAAATAACCCAAAAATAAACCCCATTACCCAGCCCACTTACCCAGGCCCCAACCTTAACCAATACCACCCCATTTAAACATAAAACCACTCCCCCGTTTTTCCCTCTTCCCCTTCCCTGCTGCCAAAACCACCAAACCAGTGGTGTTTTCCACCACCACTTGGCCACCCAAGCCTCCCCACTCATATCCTCCACCTCCACAACCCCACTGACACCCTGAAAACCCAACACGCAACAATAAATGCCCCAAAGTAAAAATTGGCGCCAAAATGCCAAATCAATGGCGTAGGATAGATTTACAGAGATTGAAGGGTCAAGATCAATTGGAAACACTCAGAGACCATGTGGAACCCTAATCTTCATCTATAAAAGCCAGAGAGAAGAAGAAGAGAAAGCTAGTTAGTTAAACTTAGTGTAGAATTAGTGTCGCTATTAATGTAGTTTTCAATTCAGTTGTGTTTTTCAATTAAAGAATGTTGTTCTAAGCTTAATTAATGTAATTTGACTTTTCTAAACCTTTAATTCAAGTCTTGTTCTTTAAATTCAAATTTGGCAGTTTGAAGGAATTTGACAAATTCCTTAAAACTTGTTAAGTGTTGTTGTTATTGTTCAATTAAGCTTTATTCAGTCTCCTATTAGCTTTTTGAAGCTTTAGATCATTTAGTGGACTCTTAACTCAGTTACTAAAAATATAAAAAAAAAATACAAAGAAAATACCAAAAAATTATAGTTTGTGAGTTTGTGAAGAAACAAGAAAGGAAGAACAGAAATGGTGCATTGGACTCTGTTTAGAGCCTTTTGGAGGCCTTAGGTGTGTTCAATTGGTCATGGTTCTTATTTCTCAGTGATGTCTCAGTTGTAAGCCATTTCATGAATTTTTGCATTTTACTGTTTATATGGTCCTTATGTTTTGATTTCTGTTTTTACATCCTTAGTTGTTGTTGTTTAGTAATAATATAGTTTAAAATCAAGCTTGTGTTCATGAAAATCTTTAGTTTCTTTTATTTGCATTTTAACAGTTAAAATAGGCATTATATAGATTTTTGGTCAATTGTTGTTTAAATTGTTGTTTCTATGGTCAATTATGTTTATTAGAGTATAATTAATAGTTGTTTATCAGTTTTATAGTTTAAAAATGTCTTTTGCTTTGAAAACCTTCAAAATAGTTTCATAGAGTAGTGTTTGGTTTAACTTAGATTTCCTTGTTTAAGTTGTTGTTTCTGGTCAAGTTCTAGTTAATCATGCTACATGAGTGATATAAGACTCATTTGAGTTTTCTGGTTTGCTTTTGTTCCATACAAAGTCAAACATCCACCTCAAATTCCTTCACAGTTCAACTGTGAAGGATTTGAGTGGTCTAATCTCATCAAATCAAGTCTAATGTTGTTATGATTGTGTAATTTACTCATTTCTTAGCTTATTATTTCATTTTCAATCATTTGAGATCAGTATAAAGTCACCTAAGTCAAAGTTTCATGTTGTTCTTAAAAAGTCAAAAAGTGTGGTATGCAGTTTTTGAATTAAAATACGAATTTCATGTAGGCTTATTATTTGATCTTTTAGATTGGTTCTTTTTGGATTCTTAATGTTCAGTTGCTTGTGTTTCAGTATGAATTTTGATAATTTTTCTTTTGCTTATTTGATAGCTTAAATCTGCTTTTTCTTTTGCTTGTTTTCTGTATATGTGCCCTGCACCCAGACAAATCTTCCAAGTTTATAAGCTCCTTGTGAGCTTATTAGTGGACCCCACTTGGTGTGACTTGGCTTTTTGGGAAGCCTAGCCACCCATCTTTCTATTTCAGTGCTCATTTTCTCATTTTGTGCTTATTTCATAGGGCTGCAATAGCCATTTACTTTTCCACTTATCTGCTTATTGTTTCAATTTACTCAGTCAATCACCAATTTTCACAAGTTCATTATAAGCTTATTAGTGGGACTTAGATTTGGATTCTTGGCTTTTTGGGAAGCCAAGCTATCCCATTTTCTTGCTCAGTGCCTATTTTGTGCTTATTTGCCTTCTAGATAGGGCTGCAAAGTCATTTCTTTTTGTCCATTTTCATGTATCACTGATTATCACTCAGTCAAAAACATCCTTTCCACCACTTTTCTTTGGCCTCTAATTTGCTTATTAGTGGGCCCCTAAGTCTGCTTATTGGCTTATTTGGAAGCCACCCAGGTTAGCTTGTTGCCTCAAAAGCTTATTTGGACCCTAGAGCTAAATTGTGGGCCCCACAAAGCCTCCAAATTGCCTCAGTGACCTGTTTATTCACTGTGGTTACTAGGATTTGCTTATTCTTGAAATAAGCACTTTCCTTGTTGCTTTTTGGTTCCATTGTGCTTAATTGAGTCCTTCTAGCTTGTGTATATACTCATTTTCCATTTGTGTTCACTGTGTAAGCTTATTCAAGCTTATACAGTTATAAAAATCCAAAAGAAAAGGAAATTGCCTAATCTGCTTATTCTATAAGCTCTCTCTGAGCTTATTAGTGAGTATTGACTACATTGTGGTTTCACAAATCTCTTATTTTATCTTATATTTTGATTCTGTAAAAAGAAAAAATCAAAAAGAAAAATAAAAGGAAAAAGTGTAAAAAGGTGGGATTCGAACCTGGGACCTCATGTAACCAACACCTCACACACACACGCCATAACCATCTGCCCTAGGGTCTTTTCTCATTATAACCCCACACCCTTTTTTATTTAAATACCACTAAGCCATTTTCCTTTTAAGCTGTTACAGCTATTTACCACGCTTATTTGTGGACTTTTCTTATTTTATATTTTTGTATTTGTCTAATTTTTTCTGTATAACATATAATTTTATTAGAATTTTACTTTTCATTTTCTATTTATAAAAAATCAAAAACAGCTTTTATGTTTTAGGAAAAATAAATAAGTAAAAATTTTTTAAATTAAATAATTATTAGAATAAGTTTTATATTTTTCTTAGTTATATAACTTATTTAGAATCTGTAAAAAATTAAATTCATTTTCTACTGTTCATTTGAATAGATTCTAATTTATTTATTAAATAATTAATAGATATATAATAAGTTAAATGAAAGTGAATTATATAAATACATAATAAATATATGTTGGTTCTAAATTAGTATTTATATACATTTTTAGATTTTTTCTAATTTTTAGTTTATTTTCTAGATCCATTTCTATTTTCTTAATTTACCATATTAATAAATAGTAATAAATAGTTTTTAATTAATAATAAAATAAATAAATAGTTGTAAAAATATTTCTTTTCTAATAATTTTCTTTTTAAGTCATTAGGATTGTAAAAACAATTAATTTAGCATCTTTGTAACATTTTTATTCTTTTAAGTCACGTTTTATTTCGTACGTTGACGTTTATTTAAACGTAAACGTATACGCTTTTAATTCTAGTTTCTATTTTCTTTTTCTTTGATGTGCGAAATCAGTCTGTAATTATAGTGATTGATTTTGTTCTCATATTTCCATCTTCACTCTCTATTCAACATCTCTCGATCTCAAACTTGTTTGTACGTAGGATATCACATCTCCAGGGAACATAACGAACCCGGGGAATCATTGTATTCTCCAGGATACAGTTTGCATTCTTTCTCCCAGCAGTTTTGACTTTCTGTTGACCAAACCCTTGGTTGACAAAATAAGTTGACCGTCTGGGAGCGAATCACAAGATGCCCAGGTTTGATCCGTTACCTTTTTCTGCAGTATACAAAAAATGTTTTCAGTTGTAAACATATTATTATGCCATAGTATTTTTGGTTATTTAAAATGACTATATAAAATGTTATGTGTTGCAGAACTCAAGGATCCAGGTGTACATCAAAAAAGAGTTTATGTACCGGTTCGAACCTCTTTTTGAGGAAGGGCAGTGTTACATAATTTCCAATTTTGGAATTGCTGAGAATGGAGGTAAACTACCGTTGTTACCTCACATGTTTAAGATTAGTTTCTACAGGAATACCACTGTAACTCGAGTGGAACCTTTTGACAATAATACACATGGGTTCATTTTTGAACCGTTTAACCATTTGCACGATCCGGAGAATCACCAATACTGGGATAATGATGCTGTTGGTACGTATTTCATTTTATGATTATGACTATTTTGTTATACTTTTTTTTACACTTATATATAACAAACATATTTGTTTGAACAGATGTAATTGGTTCGGTGGTTGGTATAGGGGATATTGTCCCTTTAATGTTAGCTGCCGGAAAAAAGATACGTAGGACAGTGGTGGTTGAGGATGCTGAGTAAGATTTTATAAAATACTTTTTTTATGTAAATATTTTAAATCATTTGATGTTACACAAATCATGTAAATTAATATGTTATATGTTTAATTATACAGGGCTAATCCTTTGAATCTTACTTTCTGGGATTCATGGGCATCTATGTGGGATCCGTATGCAAACAAGCGAGATTCAATTGGACATTTGGTTATCATTCTTCAACTGGGGAAGGTCAAGTACTGGGATGGTATGTTGTCATTTTTATCATATTTTTTATTAGGTACTGATTTATTAAACATTTAATATGTACATCGTATACATAATTTAATATTTTTTAATTGTTTAATACAATATTCAGGAGCTGCCGCCGTTCACAATGCCCTCTTTGGGTCAAAAATATATATAAACCAAAACATACCTGAAATTGTGTCATTCAGAACAAGGTTTGTATATTATTTGGTTGAACACATACTATACTAAACTTCAATAGCATACATCAATTTAATTTAACATTTCCTATTTGTATAGGGTTCAACAGCGTGATGGCTATGATGCCAACCAGGTTAAGATAGAACTATTCACCCCTGAACAGAAGGTTGTATCTGTGGCTGAGTTTTTCCACGGAAGTGTGAAAAAGATGATAGGTGGAATCCGTGAGTGTGATCCGGTACGTTACTGAACATATACATAAGACATGCCATTTCCCACCATTAGTATTTATTCACATTCAAATTTTATGTAGGATTCACACTGTATAGTGTACGCAACAATACATAGGCTCCACCGGGAACAAGGATGGGCGTATACGGCATGTAAACAATGTAACAAAAGGGTTGACATTGTTGAGGGACGAAATCGAAAGCCTGCATTTGTTTGTGAAGATCATGGGAGTGTGCAAGTTGCATCGAGGTAAAAAAACATAAAATTATGGTTGTATGGTTTGTGTATAGCATACATACATTTCATGTTTTTTTTAACTGATTCGCTTATTTTACCATGTATAGGTTTAAGGTGATTGTAAGATTAATTGATGAGACTGGGTCTGCGCCTGTGGTATTTTTTAACAACAACTTTTGCAAGCTTTCTGGCCATACAGCGTGGGAGTTGATGGAACAACATGGCATGGACCCTGATGAGTACTGGCCTCAGGAGTTGGATTCATTAGTGGGAAAAAAATGTCTTTTTAAGATATACTTTTCCGAATACAACGTCAACTACAACAATCACACCTACCGGTGTGATGCGTTTTCGGAAAATGATGACTTCATCAACCACTTTAAGAAAGACTTTTTTGAAGAAGAGCCCACGGATGATGTGCCTGATGAGGTAAATTTTGAAATACAATTTTAACCTATTACAACCATTACAAATTTTGATGACAACCTACATTTTGGACTAACATTTGTTTGTTTATTAGGTACCAACTAATGAGTTCAACACACCTGCTACTCTTATAAAAAAGATAAACATGTCTGATTCAAGTGTTAACCGTCAGTTGGATTTGCAATCACCTTCTGGAACATTTAAATCATCTGGCAGTTCATCAGGGACCGGTTCAAAGAAGAATCATGTGGTCGATCTGGAGTCACCGTCTACAACAGGTGAAGCATCAGGTAGTGCAGAAAGTTCGGGTGCAAAGAAGAGGCGTGTGGTTGTTGACCTTGATGACGTTGAAAGTGAACCCAAGGATGAAGCAGGGAAATACGAGCATGACTTTGTTCAAGTCAAAATTGAACCGGAAGATTAGCTTCCAATGACCACTCTATGTTTAAATTATCTTTTATTTTAGTTTTCGCAAGTGTCTTGCAAAAACAATGTTGGTTTTTCAATAATTTGCTTTGGGCATTATGTTTGCTTCCTTCATATCTTTGTTTTATCTTTTTAAATACCATGTACATGGTATTTGTTAAACAATCTTGCCACTGTTTGGCATTTTAATATATTTGCTTTTCAGTCATGGTTATTCTCTATCATTATTTGATTGTTGTGTACAAGCTTATTTTTTTGCCTATTCTGCAACTTTTGCATAATAACTATATATTCTTTTATAGCAATATGTAATGCTGTTATTTCAATATTTTAGACTAACATGTAAGCATATAACATAACATTTTAATAACACTTATTCTTATCAAAAGGATAATTGCTTATCAAATCATTTCCAAATAAATGCAAACTACACAATATAAAATTGTAATGCCAACCTCCTATAAAATTAGCAATTACCCTTTTGATTTTTAAAATGGAGCATTATCAAGTATCCCAAGTATACATATCTGTTACTTAAAATCGTATCATGATTAAAAAGATTTGAATATGTATACAAATCAACAACATAAAACAACAATAAAATAAAAAAACAAAATATATTAATTTTGATTCTTTTTTTTTTCTTTTTGTATACGAAATTATTATTAAAAGTATCAACAATTTATATCCATCTAACAAACCTTTTAAAATATTTGAAAATATACAATGGTCAAAACTAAATCTCAACACTATTTTTTAAACTTTTAATATAAAACCAACTTTTCATATATATTCTCCACAAAATCTTTTCCATAATTTCAATGTTTATCTAATTTTATAAATAGGTCTTTTGATAATCTCATAATCATAACACAATTCTCATTTTAGTTGCCAACGATGGGTGATAGTATACCAAAGAAGGTAAACAAATTTTTCAATTTCAATATACTCTTCTATATGTAAAGGTTATGTATGGTGATTCAACCATTATAAAATGTCATGATGGTTCCAAAGTTTTCTTCCTAAGTACTACTTCTATTCATTCAAAATCTGGTTTACAATTTCAAATATGTGTTACAATGATCTTTAAATATTTTTTGATGTTCATCTTATACAACATATATCTGTTAACTTCTTTTTAGGTTACAAAAGAAGCAATTGATTCAAAAACAACCATCGTTAAGTCCAAGGAAGATGCACGGATTATTGTTATATCCGATGATGAGGTGCTAAAAATTCTCACTACTTATTTTTTCCCTTCTAAAGTCCGATTCATTTTTTTAACGATTATAATTATTTAATATACATTTATAAACAACATATAGGATGTGCCTGTCGCAAAAAAACCACGCCGACTTATGAAAAACAATAAGTTTGTAAGTGACCATGACAAGGATAAAAAATGGTATGTCCAACCATTTTAATAATTAAATTTTTTTATTTCCATTAAAGTTTATATATACCATTAATACATGTTTTTTCTTCGTGAGTGTTCTTAGGAATATGATGATGATGAACCTATTAGGTTTAGTCGGACCAAGAAAAACAATGTTCCTTTCAATAAAAAAAAACCTCAAACATTGTTAGTGATCAGTCAACCGATGAAGAATTCGACAATTTTGTTGATGAGGAAGCTAATGACGATGAGAAAGAAATTCAAGCTAATGATGATGATATAGATGGTGAAGAAGTTCTTGGTGAATCAACATCTGACCTACCACATTTAGATGACTTTGATGATGAATTTACCGATGATTATGATTATACAGACGGTTTCATTGATGATGGTCCGTTATCTTGTGAAAATAGCGACAGCGATGGAGATAGTGATAATTGATATTCGGTTTTATTACCGATTTGCATGTCCTTTAATAAAAAGATTTTATCATTTTAATTTTACTTAATACTATGTTTTATCCTAATAGGTTATATTAGACGTATTTGAATTATTATGAGTCATTCATACAAATAATTTCTTAACCACATTGTGAACATATGGCACCACAAATACGTCAACCATAAGTACAAACCAATGAATATAGTAACCAACTTCTGAAATAAAAGGCATACGAAACATAACTGGATACATACCATAGTATTAAAAAAAAACGCAAAATAATACATGTTTATGCTAATAGGTTTTTAAACCAACATCAAACATATTAAAATATCTGATTGATTCATCTAAATACAAAGGTTTAGCACTGAACAAAAGATTGTTCCTAATAGGTATTCTTAACATATGTGGAATATCGGGTAAAGAGGGTTTTTACCTTCTTCAGCATCTACATCTATCCCATTAGACATGTACTTGAACCTGATAACCTTTGTGTATGGGAATCCACATTGCTGAGCTAAGAACCTCCACTGTCCATGCACATTCACATGATTGGTTCTGTTGGGAGCTTCTTTATGTGGTTCCATACGAATGCTCTCTATATTCTTGGTGTATGATCAGTGCTGTGTCGTATGTGTGCATTGGGTGGTCCTTCAAGAATTCAGCAGGGATAGCCTATAATAATTGCAATTTACAGATACTATTACTATAATAAATTCTGACACGGTAAAACTTATTATATAAAAGGTTATGCGTGAATATACCAATCTGTTCTTGCACTGTATTTGGGCATAACTTTTATAGAAGCTCATGTGACGTTCCCCAAAATGATCCATGTGGAATGGCCAGAAGCAAATATGTTTCATTCTATCGTCCTCTACAATTCACAAATTTATATTTTTTAGTTACAAATCAATTGCATGAGACAGTAACAAAATGTGGAACTATGAAACAACATAAACTATTACTTACTTTTTTCAAAGAAATCCAGTTTTAGTTGCCTCTTCCTCAAAGTAGCTGCTCCTTTGAAAACCGGTTCTGTTATTATGCTACCGTCGTCGTTAAATGCATCAAACCAGAACGTGTTATCAACATCTTTAGTCAGCACACATGTTGTCCCAGCTTCCAGACCAATATTCGCGACCAATGTATTCCACGTCTCACCCAACAATTTATAGAAGATCTCATGACTACGCGTGGTAATGCGCCTCACATAAGATTGGAAATTCATTCCATTTGCCTTTATTGTTACTTCATCCAGCTCATCTAATCCTGGTAGTAGTTCACCAGGAATTGACTGCGTAGAAAATGATAACATAAAAACATTATGAGAGTGTTTGTAAAATAAAACTACACACAATATTAGGTACTTTATGAACTACTATTAAAATAAGTGTTAAGTCAAATTACCTGAGACAAATGTGGTTCAGGTAAAACAGCTGTTTTGAACCTTCTATAAGTAGACCTGTTTCCATCGTAACCTCCCACTTCATTTCCATTCCTGAGGTACCCCGTCACATAAAAACAATCTTCTGATTCTTCAACAAAGTGCAACATTTCAACATCCTCATTTAGGCTTCGATTGCAAAAATCTATCCATTTTTTCCCATCTAGATACCAAAGGCCGTATCACGGAGTGTTTAGCGATACTCTGTAGCGGTATCCTTCTGAGCTTATAATGTATATATCTTTATTACCATTGTATGCCTCTTCATTATAAACCTCCGGCAAAACCTTGCAATATTGTTTTTAAATTATTATATTACTTACTAAAGCAACACTAAGCGTACTATAATACTAAATTACTTTAACAGATAAGCACCTCGTATTCCGAAAAGGTAGATTTATCTTGCAATATAACAAATTCGATACCCATTTTCCTATAAATAAAGAGAAAGTTAGCAAAACACCATATAAAAGTGGATACAAATGACAGCATCATACTGGATTTATACAAAACAAGTTAGTAGTTAAACACCAATGAACATATTCCTCAAATATCTATAATTCACATTCTTTATAACCACTAACCATCAATTCCTAAAAAAGTGTTTATTTGCTACATAACTAACTTATAAAAACCGGCATCAATATATTCTAACCACAATCCTTATATCATGAACGCCAAACTTTAAACCATACTAATGGGAAAAAAATGAACATATTCCTCAAATAGCTATAGTTCACATTCTTTATAACCATTAACCGTCAATTCCTTAAAAAGTGCTTATTTGCAACATATCTTACTTATAAAAAACAACATTATATACATTATAACCACAATCCATATATCATCAACGCCAACCTTTAAGCTATACTAATCATCAAAATAGCAAAACCAAAACACCATGAGATGCATCCTTATAGGTATACTAATCATCAAAATAACATATAACCCAAAAATGTTATTATGAGTATTAAAAACAATGGTATTATAACAAATATAACAATCCTCAAAACATACTACTTCGCATTTACACCATCTTTTTTTTTACAAACTTACTACCAAAACCACATGCACCGTTGGATCAAACTATACAAACCAACATGATAAATCACCGTTTGTTAATAATTTTTAACATGGATATTCAGTTTCAATGCAAAAAGATTATACAAAGGAAGATGATATATTAGGCATTGTATGTATACATCCGCAATAATGTGTGTTCGGTATGATCAAAGACAATAATCTACTAATCTTATACAACTTTATTAGATCTTTATAAAAATTATCGAAGCAAATCAAATGTTTTTTTCGGATTAAAGTTATGAAGCAAATCATTACCTGTTGAAGAAGATGGCGTGTGATGATAACCGTGTGGCTTCTCAAGGCAAGTGAAAAGATGTGAGAGTTATGAGAAGATTTTTCTAGATTTTTCATCTAATTTTGTATACTATTAATTTAATTTGGTTTTTTTACAAATGTAACCTATTTAAATTTATTTTTATAAATACGGGCTTGATATTGCACCCTAAATTATATGAAATATAATTGGCTATAATTTAGCCCATAGTTGGAAATGTGTTGAATTCCAAAAATCAGAAACGTAAATTTTGGATTTATTCTTAAAATCTCCATTGAAGCAAACGAGAATACATCTTCATCAAACAATTGATGGTATAATCCATACTCATGAAAGAAAATCAAGATCCTCATGTGACCAATGCAAAACCAAATGTTGGAATTTCGGCACAAAAAGGTATTTTATTTGTTATTCGTATTCATCTATACGTTATAGTAATCGAAACATTCGCACACTCAATATACTTGATATGTTGTTTTGAGTTTTTTTTTCATTCTATTTGACTGTTTGTGTATGTTTATTTGTTAATATTTTCCGGTACTCGGTTCAACGTTAGTCGATTTGTCCATAAGATCACGAGCAAGAACGTCAACAAGACTTCCACTCACAGAAAGTATACAACTTTACGTGAAGTTTTATTTTTAACATATTCATCTACACATTTTTTTTCTCATTTGTTATTATATCTATATACACTATAAATTTAAATGTATTTATTTCATTTTTAGGTATGCAAAATGAGTTACTCAAATCCAAAAACCAAAAAGGGAGACCAAGACTGCCATTGGATGAAGTAACAAATAGTACGTTTCATATGCTTTATTATACGTAAACCAACTTTATTTTTATTATCCAATACCACTGTTTGTTTCGTGATGAAGATTGCACATTAAACTTAAGTTATTATTTACTCACAAATTCATTTTCTCTATTAGGAAAAACAACTCCTAAGAAATTATCTACTGAATCAAGTGAACTTCCAAAAGATGTTCCTTCTGTTTTTTCAAAAGCTGGGCCTCTCGGCTTATTATCTCCAATATCTACGATACATAATCAGTCAATTGTGTATACTGAAAATAATAAAAGTGTCACTAAAGGTAATTAATTAGTGTATACTTTTAATCATAAACATATTATAAAAATTTATAATTTTTACGCATTCAACATTAGTAATTTTAGTTTCAATCATACACAGTTTTATCTTTTTGGTATTAGGAAAAAGAACATCTACGCCATTATCCCCTGAATCAACTCAATCTCATAAACATCCGCATGTGAGCAATGCAAAACCAAATCTTGGAATTTTGGCACCAAAAGGTATTTTATTTGTTATTTGTAATCATTTATACGTTATAGAAATCGAAAACATTCATACACTCAATATACTTGATATTTTGTTTTGAGATTTTTATCATTGTATTTGACTGTTTCTGTATGTTTATTTGTTAACATTTTCCGGTACCCGGTTCCATGTTAGTCGATTTGTCCATAAGATCAGTAGCAAGAACGTCAACAAGACCTCCACTCAAAGAAAGTATACAACTTTACGTGATGTTTTGTTTTTAATATAGTCATCTTCACTTTTTTATTTCTCATCTGTTATATCTATATCCACTATGATCTTAAATGTATTTATTTTATTGTTAGGTATGCGTAATGAGTTACTCAACTCCAAAAACCAAAAAGGAAGACCAAGACTGCCGCTGGATGAAGTAACAAATAGTACGTTTCATATGTTTTATCATATGTAAAGCAATTTTATTTTTATTATCTAATAAGTTAAGTTTGTTTTGTCATTTAGATTGCACATCAAACTTAAGTCATGATTTACTAACAAATTCATTTTCTCTATTAGGAAAAACAATTCCTACGAAATTATCTGCTGAAAGAAGTGAACATCCTGAAGCTGGTCCTTCTGTTTGTGCAATACCTGTTGAATTAACAAATAGTACGTTTCATATGTTTTCTCAGTTAATTAATTATCCAATAATTTAATTTTGTTTCGGTATTTTTATTGCATTTTAATCTTCATTTGTTATTTTATCCCATTTTTATTATACTTTTTTTCTATTAGGAAAAAGAACGCCTACACCATTATCTCCTGAATCAAGTCAACAGCCTAATGCTGTTTCCGCTGTTTCTGCAAAACCTATTGATTTAACAAAACGTCATCCGGGACGGCCGAGTAAAAGAGATTTCTCAACACGTACTTTATTTGTTTTTTATAATTATCTTTAAGTTTGTTTTGTGTACATTATATGCTAACCATTTATTTTGATAGGTACGCCAATTCAACATGTTGCGCCTCCCGGCTCATTATCTCCAAAATCTACGATACATAATCAGTCGATTATGTATACTCAAAATAATAAAAGTGTCACTAAAGGTATATATCGTAGTGTATAATTTTAATGATAAACATGTTATAAAATTTTATAATTTTTACACTTTCAACATTATTAATTTCAGTTTTAATCATACACAATTTTATCTTTTTTTTATTAGGAAAAAGAACATCTACGCCATTATCCTCTGAATCAACTCAAGCTCATAAATTTTTGTGCGATGATTCTGGAATCTCGATGGATTCAACAATTCGTCGTGGGGTACATCCAACATCAACAAGTAATTCTCTTTTTGGTCTAAAATCTTATATGATTTTTATATTACGTTTATACTAAATTCGGGATAATCTTACTTACATCAGGTACATCAAATCATGATGTTACACATCTCGGCTCATTAACTCCAACAGTTAACGGTTCGGTTATTGGTTGTGGTAATACAGACGCAACATCCCAAGGTATTTACCGTAACATGAAAACCATAAAATCACAGCATTCATATCCATAAAAAGTTATATCCCCTGTCTACATTGCTTATATTTGAGAGATGCTAATAGGGACATTTATACGGAACACTAATGGTTCAAGGTTTCTCCACCATACACCCGTCAAGTTCGATTTAGGTATGATTTTAAATACTTATTAGAATGTAAACCTTTTTTTGTTGAAATGTTAAAACACTAAATTAATTTAATAAAATATTTTGTATCAGGTTCGACAACTTCAAAACATGATGCAGTATCCCTTGGCCAATCGTCTTTACTTACAAAGAACTCTCACAAGCTTAAATCAAAAACTGTTACTCGGCAATCTGCACGGCGTATTAACTTCACTCCTCCTCAGCAGAATGTTGATAAAACTGGTCAAAGACACGCATTTGTTGGAATTTCCAAAGGTGATCTGTAAAAATCTCATAACATTCCATAATATTATTTTTTTGTAACGCTTTTAAGTATGTATTTGTATACAATTAAATGCCATATAATCGTTACTCATATATACCAGATTACATTGATCATGGAGATCCAACATTTTCATGTCAATCATGTGGAGCACTGCTATGGCATGCCGAGACTCTCCGAGGTGGAACAAATACCAGTTCCAAGTCGTATTCAATATGTTGTGGTAGAGGCAAGGTTAAGTTGGGACAAGATGTTAAACAGCCACCTGAGTTGCTTAAAAAACTTATTACGAATCAACACCCTAAAAGCGCGTCATTCATAGATAATATTAGGCGTTATAACTCAATGTTTGCCTTTACTTCCATGGGTGCTAAACAAGACACTTCCGTTAATGTTTGGCGTGGTCCATATTGCTATCGCATACAAGGTGAGAATTACCATTTGGCAGGTACTCTTTTGCCTAAGCAAGGAAAGGAGCCAAAGTTTTCCCAACTGTATATCTTTGATACTGAGAATGAGATTAAGAACAGAATGCAAGCTGTCAGGTCAAATTTCTATTACAACTACATTTTTTTTCTTTACATTAACACATACACTATCTATTTTCATTAACAAATTGTACTTACCAAATACTATACATTTTTTTTTGTTACAGTAATGGACCTTTGACGTCTTCAAATACAAACGAGTTAGATCAGAAACTAACTACAGATATACGTGACATGCTTGATTCAATTAACCCGTTGGTCAAGGAATTTCGTATGGCTGGTGAACGTATCAGGACTAAGGATGATCCAAGTTTGAAGCTTAAGCTTATTGGTACAAGGACACGAGATGGTAGAGACTCTAATCTACCTACTGCATCCGAGGTGGCTGCGTTAATTGTCGGAGATTTTGACGAAACCAAAAACAAAAGGGATATTATTCTTCATAGACAAGATGGCGATCTTAAGAGGATCAGTGAACTGCATCCATCATATCTCGCAATGCAATACCCTTTGCTTTTCCCTTATGCCGAGGATGGTTATCGCACTAATATATTCCATTTTGGCATAACGGACTATGATGAAAAAAACAAAGGAACACGTGTTACAATGAAAGAGTGGTTTGCTTATCGCATACAGGAAAGGCCAAACGAATTCTCTATGATGCTAAACGGAAGACGTCTATTTCAGCAATTTATTGTAGATGGTTACACAATGATTGAGTCTGAAAGGATGTCATTTAATAAAAAGAATAATAAGGAACTTAAAAGTGAAACGTACTCTAAGCTTGCAAAACTTGTAGAGAATCCAGAGTCAGGGGTTAAATTGCGTGGCAGAAAAGTGGTTTTGCCCTCATCATTTACCGGGAGTCCCAGGTATATGATGCAGAACTATTTAGATGCAATGACAATTTGCAAGTTTTATGGCTATCCAGACTTATTCATAACCTTTACATGCAATCCTAATTGGCCTGAGATCAATCGCTTTATGGAAAAGAGAGGTTTGAAATCCGAAGACAGACCGGATGTAATTACACGCGTGTTCAAAATTAAGCTGGACTGTCTTATGCATGATTTAAAGGATCGACAGAATTTTGGAAGCGTTAAAGGAGGTAACCTCAGTATACATCTTGATCTTCTTTACTTTATTGTCTCACATATGTTACTTTCTTATCTTATTAACAAATTGCATAATGTATTTTTTAATGTTGCAGCTGTTTACACGATTGAGTTTCAAAAACGAGGACTACCGCATGCTCACATATTACTATGGCTTAACCCGGAAGATAAGATAACCACAACTGCAAATATCGATAAGTATATATCAGCGGAAATACCAAATAAGGATGATGACCCTGAGTTGTATCAGATTGTTACGGATCACATGATGCATGGCCCATGTGGTGTTGATAATCCAAGTTGTCCTTGCACTGTTGATTTCAAATGTACCAAGAACTTTCCTAAGCAATTTAACGAAACAACAGTCATCGATGACAATGGTTATGCAATATATAAGAGAAGAAATGACGGAAATACTATCAAGAAAGGTGGAATAGATTTGCATAACGGCTTCGTTGTTCCTTACAACCCAGGCTTGCTCAAGCGGTACCAATCACATATCAATGTGGAATGGTGCAACCAGGTTGGGTCAATCAAGTATTTGTTCAAGTATATCAACAAAGGTCCGGACAGGGTTACTGCTGCTATAGATGGCGAAGAAATCGACGAAATTAAGGATTTCTTCGATTGTAGATATCTTTCTGCTTGTGAAGCAGCTTGGCGTATTTTTGGATTTGATATTCACTATAGAACTCCAGCTGTTGAACGCTTGCCATTTCATTTGAAGAATGAACAACCGGTCATATTTGATGAAAGCGATAGCATTGACTACACACTTGAAAAGTCATCCGTTAACGAGATGAAATTTCTACAGTGGATGGAATTAAACAAGACCGATACATTTGCACAGACATTGCTATATGTTGAGATTCCTAAATTTTATGTATGGAATGCGCAAAAAAGGATTTGGACTTTCAGAAAAAGAGGTGAATCTTTAGGGAGGATTCATCACGTGCCGCCTTCTTGGGGTGAATATTTTTACTTACGTGTATTGCTAAACAAGGTGAGAGGCGCGCAGAGTTTTGAAGAGATCAGAACATTTGATGGTGTGGAGTATCCCACATATACAGATGCATGTTATGCTCGCGGTCTTTTGCAAGATGACAAAGAGTACATTGATGGACTACTTGAAGCGAGTCAATGGGTGATGGGTGATTATTTGAGATCTTTCTTTGTCATGCTACTAATGACAGATAGTATGTCTCGGCCGGAGGTAGTATGGGAAAAAACTTGGCATGTTTTGGCTGACGACGTGGAGCGTTTTGAGCGCATCAAGAGGAATGACCCTGGTACGTTATATTCTTTTTTTTACCATAAAAGTTACTGAACATACACAGACGCATACACCACCTAATAGTTACATAACCAGATTCACAACATATAAGAAATTTGTACTGATATGAGCAATTCACACAGCACAATAATATTGAAGTATGAAAGATACATAGAATTATATGCACTCTTCCATCGTGTAGATGTCTTAGGATTAACTGATATTATAAGAGCCATAGAGAATGAATTAAAGTAACACTGTTCCAAATGACTTTAAGCTTCTACAAAATTTTCATCTAAAGATGGTCACAATGTCAAAGTTTAAAGAGTGGAAAAAAGTACTCTGTATCAAGCTTTACTCAATCTGCTCTTTAACATATCCCTAAAAGCCATAAAAATCAACCCATTTACAAAAGGAAGGCGTCGAAGTAGCCACCTATAGTTAAAAAAAAAAAAAAAAAAAAAAAACAATCCCATACAGCCGTATATAAGCATAATCAATAAGCAATTATTTTGCAATTTCAATAAGCAATTATTTCACAATTTCAATAAGCATTTATTATGCAGTTTAAATATGCGATCCTAGACAACCCCGGTCAGTTTCATTTAGCAATCCCGTGCAGCCCCTATATGAGCAATTTTTTCAGATTTTATGCCAAACTTCCTGCAAATTTTGCAACAACTATTTGAATTGTAGAAAAGATAAANAAAAAAAACAATCCCATACAGCCGTATATAAGCATAATCAATAAGCAATTATTTTGCAATTTCAATAAGCAATTATTTCACAATTTCGATAAGCAACTATTATGCAGTTTAAATATGCGATCCTAGACAACCCCGGTCAGTTTCATTTAGCAATCCCGTGCAGCCCCTATATGAGCAATTTTTTCAGATTTTATGCCAAACTTCCTGCAAATTTTGCAACAACTATTTGAATTGTAGAAAAGATAAATAAAAGAACTCTCAAAAAGAGGCATTACATCTGATGGTAACATAACCATAAAAGTTACTGAACATACACAGACGCATACACCACCTAATAGTTACATAACCAGATTCACAACATATAAGAAATTTGTATATTAACATTTTCTTTGTTGACGTTGCAGAGCTGCAGCTTTCAGACACGCAAAAGTATAATATATGTCTAACCTATATCGAACACATGCTACTGTGTAACAATAAGAGTTTAAAGAACATCATGAATATGCCGTATCCGAATGACGAATATACGATGGAAGGTTATAACAGACTGATATTTGACGAGACGGCGTATAATAAAGAGGAATTAAAGGAGCAACACAAGACATTGTTCGGTAGCTTGACAAATGAACAGAAGGGTATTTATACAACTGTTATGGAGGCGGTAGACAACAACAAGGGTGGAATGTTCTTTGTATATGGATACGGTGGCACTGGGAAGACATATCTTTACAAAACTATGTCTGCTGCTTTACGTTCAAAGGGCGAGATAGTCTTAAATGTGGCTTCAAGCGGTATTGCAGCTCTATTGTTAGAAGGAGGAAGGACTGCACATTCTCAGTTTGCAATTCCGATTAAGATAGTTGATGATTCACTGTGCAACATACCGATTGACAGTGACCTTGCGGATTTGTTACGTCAGGCAAAGCTCATAATATGGGACGAGGCTCCTATGCTACAGTCATATTGCTATGAAGCATTTGATAGGACATTACGAGATATTTGTAGGTCAGACGATAATCAACCATCTACTCGTGTTTTTGGCGGAAAAGTGGTTTTGTTTGGTGGTGATTTTCGACAAATTCTTCTAGTGATTCCTAATGCCAGCCGTAATCAAGTCGTACATGCAGGGACGGACCCAGGATTTTTGAGAGGGTGTTGCACAAATTTTTTTATGACCATTTGTACTAAAGTTGCCCGATAAAGAAATTATTATGTAAAATTTGGGTGTTGCACGAGACCAGAAAAAACACATTTTATAAAAAAATTTACACTTCATGACCTAAAATTGGGTGTGGCCCGTGCCACACCCGGCTCCCATACGGGTCCGTCCCTTCGTACATGCCACAATGAACTCATCTTATCTTTGGCAACACTGCAAAGTTATGAAGTTGACAGTGAACATGAGATTGACTTCTGGATCTAATGAATCTGAGAAAAAAGAGATACAAGATTTTGCGGATTGGATTTTAGACATTGGTAATGGAAAAATTGGAGGAAAAAATGAAGATAACGCCACAGTTGTATTTCCAGATTCAATGTTGATTCAAGAGTCTGATGATCATGTTGGATCAATAATCAGTGAAACATACCCACATCTTAAACAAAATTTGTGGAGTGTTAAGTACTTTCAGGAAAGGGCCATTCTCGCGCCAACTCATGAAATGGTTGATAGGATAAATGACCGGATGCTGGATTTACTAGAAGGAGACGAGACGCTATACCAATCCTCAGATTCAGTTGCTTTGGATGATGAAGATACCAATTTTGATGACTCTATATACACGACAGATTTCCTTAACGGTATAAGGATGTCCGGTCTTCCACATCACGCAATAAAGCTAAAGGTTGGTACTCCGGTAATGCTAATGCGAAACATTGATCAAAAAGCTGGATTGTGCAATGGAACAAGGCTGCAAGTACTACGTTTGGGTGTCAATGTAATTGAAGCAAAGATCATATCTGGTGGCAGCATTGGTAAGATTTGCGTTATTCCATGTATGATAGTTAGTCCCTCAGACAGTAAGATGCCATTCAAATTGAATAGAAGGCAGTTTCCAATTCAAATTTGTTTTGGTATGACGATTAATAAAAGTCAAGGACAAACTTTGTCAAAGGTTGGTTTGTTTTTGCCAAAGCCGGTATTCTCACACGGTCAACTGTACGTCGCTATGTCACGAGTAAAGAGCAAGCGAGGATTGAAGGTTCTATGTTTAGATAAAGACAACAACTATTGTAATTGCACTTCAAATGTGGTTTATAAAGAAGTGTTATGTCGAATTTGTATAACAATTATTCTTTTTTGTACTTTCAACATATGCACTTTTTATTTTTAGAATGACAAGGTTTTTAAAATGTTTAATATTTTATGTTTTTCAATTTTTTGCGCTTATCAATATATATTTTCTTTGTTTTAATACCATCTATATTATTATGAAGCGAACCCGCCCATCGGGCGGGTTATGAAGCTAGTAGTCCTGTATATATTCTCTGAATAGTATAGATATCACTTCTAAATTAAATTATTTCGACCCTATCTGACTCGGGTATCATGAATTCATCAATTGCATAATTCAAAAAAATCACACTTTGTTTCTAAGGCAACGGAGAACAAAGCAACACACAAAAATTTGTTATATGTGTTCTGAAATAGATCAATATATTATGGAAAAACTTAACCAAGAGTTAGTTTAAAAACGGTTAAAAGCAGTTCGCGGGAAGAGTCACACATGTTGGGAAAAGGTGTGTCTTTTGGTGGGAAAAACGAGTAATATCCGAATCCCAAAGATGGTTTAGGTTTTGGGGCGTTGCACCAAACCTCGCGAGGGGAGCCTTCCCCTCGACCTCTGCCCGCTCACTGCGGAGCGGGATCTCAAAGGCTCTGCCCCTTGACCCCCACACTTAGTTGTGGCGGCATTAATCTAGCTAGAACGAGTGTGAACTCCACACCTTCTGACTTGATTATAACCTAAACCTAACTAAGCCTTTGTTATCAAGTAAACCACATTTACACAAAGATATAAGTGATGACACTAAAATTACCAACAATAACTTGTGTTAACCAAAGTGGTTGCTCAATCATGTTAAAAAGTTAAAACTTAAAAGTTAAGATGTGAACTTGTAATCTAGAGTTGATCTTGTTAGAATTTTATAATTATAACTATCATATATAATAATTAATATCAAGTAGCACAAAGATGCGGAAGCGTAGGATCACGTATAACAAGTAATAGTTAACTAAAATATAAATAGAAAACGTACCGTATGCAATTCTTGATTGGGGATGAACAAGTGATGAACCATAATTAGGGTTTATGAAGATCAATGTTAAACCCCTTACCTTTTTGTTTAACGATCTCTTGATAACAACAATAGTGTGTTGTTACCTCGTTCTTGTACACACAAATTAAACCGTATTAAGGTTTTGCAAGAAACTACACAAGAATAGATTTTGTAAAACAAAAATCAAAAACCCTTAAAGTATAGGGGTGTTCGATCGGATTTGAGAATCAAAGAGAAGGGAGGAAAAGTTAGGGATAATTGTGTGTAGAAGAGAATGAATGAAAAACCTAGAAATCCCAATTGTATTTATAGGCTAGTAATCTTGGAGTCCAAGTTTGACAAGGATTGGGATTCCCCTCCTTGGCCGATCGGTGCACACCCAAAAAGGGTGTTCCGGATCCTTCTTGACTTTCCATATTATACACAATTATACTTTCCTTATTCTCGTTTAATGGTCGTTAGTCATTTAACGGAAAACACTAACATTCGTTAAGTTCTTGTGTCTAATAATAAATATAAAAATATATTTATTATTTTTCCTTAATACTTATTTGCAATGTGTGCAATCCCGAGGTCTCGGGTTTGATTCTAGACATTTACACGTTAATAAAATTAACCATATTCCAACAGCTCCCACTTGGTTATTTATTAACAGTAAAATGACATTGGTCGTCCAATAATTAATAGTTAGGTTTCATTAGATCTAAGCAAACACTAAGAAATTTAGCTACACATGTTAATTAAAAGACAAGCAAAAGAGATAATCAACCAACACATAGACATATTGATTGAATTAAAGTGAAGACTTATCTTTAATTAAGCATGAGGGTTCCAAGGTTTGGAAACCCTAAAAAGTACAGGAAATTCGTCTTTAGGGTTTGCCATAAAAGTTCTCCACAAAGTTCCACACTAATGAATGAAAATTAGAAAACTATATATAGATTTTACACTCTGACGGCGTCAGGTTATAAGGGCTGACGCCGTCAGCTCGCCGCCAATAGTTTTCTCGGATGGCCTAGATCCACTTCTGACGCCGTCACCTTATAAAACCTTCTGGGCCGTCACTCTTTAAAATAACTCCTGACGGCCTACTTTTCCCAACACCTGACGGCGTCAGGTGTTAAATCCTTTGGCCCGTCATTTGAAAATTGATTTCCACTCTTTTGTCAAGGCTTTCTGACGGCGTCACCTTGTGACTTCTGACGCCGTCAGGTTGTAAATCTTCAACTTTTGAGACTTTGTCGTTTTCTTCACTTTTATGCTCCAAAAACGTCCGAATATGCATGTTTTCCAGAATTCTTCTCAAAAGTACCTAAAATGACAAAAGGAACGATTTAGGGCAATATTTGATCACATTTATATGAATTAGGGCTTAAATGACCCCCCAAAAGTGTAACACTTTTCGTCTCATCACTTATATTCGTCTAACGATTGTTAGTCATTTAACGGTAAACACTAACGGTCGTTAAGTACTTGTGTCTAATAATAAATATAAAAATACATTTATTATTTTTTCTTAATACTCATTTGCAATGTGTGCAATCCCGAGGTCTCGGGTTCGATTCTAGACATTTACGTATAAATCTATAACCATATTTCCAACAGCTCCCACTTGGTTATTGATTAATAGTAAAATGATATTGGTCGGCGTCTTGCAACACTCCAATACCCCTAGTTCAAACCGAGTTGAGTTTCCTGGAAAACCCTTAACGATTCATCGTTATTATTATCCTTTTGTTTCTAATACTCTGATTAATAAAGAAATGAATCTTTATTAAATTTCAGTTTCTCGTATATCAATGATTGAACAAAATTACCAAAACATCTGAACGTATTCCAGATAGACTTTGGGCGTGGCCACGCAAATATTTTGTCAATCCTACGAGTGGCCCATAGTATTAAACTTCAAAACAAATTTGAAGGAACAAATTCTATTTTGACTACAAGACTAACCCATGAACTTTGCAACACTTCTGAAAACAACCCTTATAAATACCAGTTACGGTTAGCGGTAGATTGCTCCACAGAAATGCACTACATTCATGACACTTATCTGGTATCTCAAGTCTGATGATAACTAATTATGATTTACTTATCTAAGTAAAATCATTTAGTTTGGGATAAGTCCAATATCCAATTCATTGAATACCTTAATTGTCTTCCCTTAATAATATTCCCATATTATTAACCAACAATGGACAGTTTTAGAATAATAAAATTATTCAAGGATATAAACATGCAAAAACAGGATATATATTATTAAAGCAATTGAAATAAACATAACCATACTTTATTTCATTGGAAATTAATAATCGTACATTACATCCTTTATCCAAATACTAATCACAAATGGGCATAAAACTTTCAGCTTTACGAAGACCTATTCCTTCAGCTAAGTTATAAAGCTTAGTGCCAGGTAGAGCTTTCATCAATTGATCAGCCAAGTTATCAT
>LBNU01024994.1:40629-56992 GCA_014162995.1 Artemisia annua | reverse complement strand
TTTCATCCGAAATGATCAAGAAATTTTTAATTGACGTAATGTCAAGTAAAAGTGTCAAGTAATTCCTTTCGTGTGAATCCCTTCCAACGTATTTTTGATTAAATATAAATCTAATATATATATAAATATTTTCTTGTTCTTTCCAGAAACTCAAAATCACGAAAATCATTTTTTTGGAGGGCGGCCCCCATAAAATTAAGGGGACCGGCCGCCAAATATAGGGCGGCCCCCTTAATGTTTAAGGGGGCCGGCCATCTGATAGTCCAAATCCGCTTTTCCACTTGTTTCTTTTGCCAAACACTCCACTTTTCAAACCTCCCTTCCACCTGCTACTGCTGTGACGAATTCCAAAACCCAAAACCTCAAAAAGCAACCTCTAATTTACTCAATTCGGGATAATTCTCAAAGGGCAAATTCATCTAACACGATTACCATTACATATTGTAAGTTTTTCATAACACATTTCATCTAATTCCATTTAATTTGGTCAAACTAAAGATTATGCATGTTTTAATAAATTTTTCAAATTCATAATTTCCTTCGAATTAGGTCTAGGATTCCCATAACTAAATGCTTCCCTTAGGATTAGGATGCTTTATTAACACTAGAAACTAATAACTACAAACCCTCTTGTCGAAAATTTTTGAAAAAAATTTTATACACCTCTTTTCAAAATTTTTGGTTAACACATTGTTGAATAATGCTATAAAAACTTGTTAAAACTAATCACATTATGTTTTTATAACTTGCAAAACATGAAACTATATTTTTCGACTAAGTAAAAATATTTTTGTAAACGATAAGAAAGTGTTTGGATTACGTCTAAATAATGTCAAAATTAAGTCGATGTAATTTTCTTAAAATGTTGTCGAGATTATAAACCAAAAACTAGTAATCCGGAGTTGTCAAGATATATAATTCATATATATATTGACATACTAGTAGTATTAAGTTCTAGTTAAGAAGCGTTGGTTTAACAAAGAAAAGATTTTTGAGTTCAAATACAAATCATTTTTAACAAATCACATGCATAAGAGAAACTCGCAGAATGATAGTTTACAAAACAATGTAATAATCTAGAAATTTCATGATATATTAAATGTTTAGAAGGGGCTTTGGTCTAGTCCATAACGACTGCTAAAACATGATAGTATGATCTGAACGAGTTAGAAAATAAAATTAAGGAACATAGTAACACTCTTAGATATCGCTTAGGTCAAGTATGTTTATGTTCCACATAGTCTTAACTAAACATACATATTATTTTCTTATATTTATTGGCTTTTGTATTGGTTGTTGTGTTTTAGGTAAAATGCAAAAGCGCTACGAAGACCTTCCCAAAACAAAACTACATTCTAAAGTCTCCAACTCCTACTACAATCTCCTCCACTGGACGTGTATATCGTCAAATTGAAGATGAAAACATTCGATGAGGGACGTGTAGTAGTCGTAGTTACACTCATCCAACTTTATCAACCTCTTGTTCCAGCTTTATTAATTGTTTTCGAGAATCAATGAACCATCTCCCTCTTTCATCGTTGATTTCTATACCAGTACAGTTCAACCGATGATCTTGGTGACATCCCATCTCATTCATGATCCAAACAAGATTTATCACCAGTAGCTCTCGAACAATTCGTCAAGTCCTCCAAATCCTTCTTCGAGGTCAGTCCGTTTCCAAACGAGGTGGACCGAATCTCTTATCGTTCTCTGTCCTATCATTCTGTCCATATCTTTCACCATCCCTCATCCCGACGAAATTCCATCTGGATGAGCATGCTACAACCACTGAAAATTCAAATCAAAAACTTCAAACTCTTCTAATCAAATTCTCCTCAACGGACTAGGCCCAACATGAGGTTGGAGACTCATCCGAGAGAATTGCGTTCGGTACGGGGACACGCATACTCCGGGTGCCTTAACTCACATTTTATGTATTGATACGACAAAGCATACAATTGGCCTATTTCTTTATCAACGATTGAGTGCTCGAAAAACTCCCAAAAGCCAATCCTTCATATGGGATGTTTCTGACTCGTCTATCTTCGTATGTTATCGAAGTACTACCCCGTTCTTGACAATAGTATTTACGGTCCACTCTATCCACTCTACGTCCTCTGCTCTACAAACAATGCTATGAACTCGAAGTGACAAGGCTTAAATCTCGTCGTCTACTTTCCACGGTTCATCTCTCGACAGGATGACGACGATGAGAGGAAAACACCCTTGGTGCTAGACCCTTCTTTCCGAGTTCGTTGACAGATCTAGAGATCATATCCGACTATCTATCTCCATCTCCTAGTGACTCAAACCGACGAAAGCTTCATACACGACAACCGAGGTTGCTTCGACGACAAAGAGAGTTTGCATGAGAAGTTAGAGTGCTTCAAATCTATCGGAAGACGTGAAGGTATTTTGGGAGAAAAGGAGATGATGGAGATAGCTTTGATTGTTATACAATATTTATGATATGTGACCATTGTCCGATTATATTCAGGAAATACTTCTTCATACTTGGTTTGATATTTTGAATGATTAGCGTTAGTAGGATTGTATCTCGCTTAAGTAAATGTTAATAGTGAATTATGTTTGCTGTTTATCTCTCAATCTAATAAGTTTGCATGCTTAAATATGTTTGTTATTATATATATAATATATTAATATATTATGATATAATGAATATATATGATATATATATATATATATTATACTATTAGTATATTACTATATATATATATATTATATTGATAATAATATATAATATATAATTATAATATTATATATATATATATATATATATATAGTAACATGTATGCTTATAAAGACCAAAATCAATGTGGAATCCAAATAGAGCTTGCTGGCAAATACAAAACAGAATAAACTTTTTCTAGAAAATTTTTGATTCGGGTCGTCAGATGCGGCCCCCTAAATTAAGGGATCGGCCTCGATATTTAAGGGGTCGGCCACCCATACAGTAAATTTTACGTTTTCTTGCATCTTGTGATCCTTTTGGTAGTCTCAGCTACCATTTCCCTTTAAAACTAACTGATTTTGGAATCTAACTTCTATTTTCAAATTTAATTCCATTCTAAACATGTTTTCATACTATATAATCCCATGCATGTTTAATCACATTCCATCATCCTCAACCTCATCAAACCCATCCATTTCACAATGTCTTCACCTAGAACCACCTACTCAAACAATGCCAAGAAACAAAAACTTGCATCATCCACCAAACAACTCTTCATTGATCTCACCCATGAAGACAACACCACTCCATCACCACCTCAATGCTCATCTCCAAGTGCACCAAATGCACCCTCCAAAACACCATCAACAAATGGAGCCTCCACTTCTTCCATACCATCCACTTCATCCATAAATGACTACATCAACAACCACTTGTCTCCTCCACCAAGAGTTCCACCACCACAACCTACCATTGAAAACACATCTCTTGACATCACTCTTTCATTGTCACCATTGACACCTCTTGATGCACACTTCTCATCATCTCCCATCAAACCACCAACCTACAACCCCGTCCCATGGAGCTTACTTGAAGCTCATGGTGACACTTGCTTGTGTTGCATCCACAACCGAACAATTGTGTTCGGGATTAGAGATGAGATCCACTACATGTTTTCCCACATGGAAAACATGTTGCATCAACTACAAACTACCACCACTACAACTCCACCACTACATGTTTTCCCACATGGAAAACATGTTGCTTAAAAATAATTTCAGGAAAAGATTTATATTTTTTTGGCTTTTCTTTTATTTTTTATGAATTAAAAACTAATTAAAATGGGGAAATTAAAGAAAAATAGCAAATTAACTTGGAAAAATCTAAAAAATTATAGAAAACTATTTTATGATATTCTAAATGAAATGGAAAAAGAAAATTGAGAAATAAAAATTTAACTGAAAACGCAAAGTCACGAGAAATCCCGAGCCTTTTTTACAAATCAAAGAAAAACAAGACCAAATACTAATTTTATAATTTTCCTAGATTAAAAATGTTAAAAGAAAGCTATAGAAAAAAAATTATATTTTTTGGATTATTTTTCTATTTTTTATGAATTAATAGCTATTTAAAAGAAATTAAATGAAGAAAAGTATCAAATAAACTCGGAAAAATATGAAAATTTAACAAAAAGTCTATTTTAATATAAGAAATCTGAGAAAAATATAAAAGTAGGAAAAAGTGATCAATAAGCTGTGAATAAGCTCTAATAGTGAGAATAAGCTTGAAAGGAGAAAGTATATAAAAGGAATTAATATCTAACACTAACAAGCAACAACTAACTAGAGCAGATGGTGAGGTGTTTGAGGGGTGAGCTAGGTGGCCCGAGTTTGAATCCTAGCAGTGGTATTTTTTTGCAAACTATTTTTTTTTCTTTACCAAACTTTTAAACAACTAAATTCAAGCAACTTTTATGAAAATATTTTTGCTTTTAAGCTCTAATAAGCTCTGTAAAAGCTTTAAACAGTGAACTAAAAAAACCTAAGTGATAAAGAAACAACGAAAAGCTAAAGGCAATAAGGCAATAAGCTATCTTAAAGTTCAACTAAAGCTAAAACTACACTAATGTCAACTACAAAAGCTCAATCAAACAACAAAAACAAGCTGGAACAATCTTATAAGCCCAAGCTATCAATACTCCAACACTCACTGACTTAGTACAAAATAGTCTCACAAAGCAATAAGCAGGTGCAAATAAGCAATCCAAATAAGCTCAGCAGTGAAAATAAAGCACAAAATCAACAAGCCAGTAGTATAAGCTTTTCAGAGAACCAAATAACAATTAAAATGATCAAGTAATGAGCTAGTTATGGGCTTATGAATATGAACTAATGAGATATGTTCAGTGGTGCAGGGCACTGATTGGCCAAACAGGCAACTTCAGGATTCTCAAAAGCCCTTAAGAAAATTTCTAAAAATTGTGCAAAAATAAGGTTTAAAATCACAAGCTGCCAAATATTAATATTCCAAAATCTTAGTTAATTTGGTTGAAATTTCAGAAAATGAAAAATCAAAACGAAAATGGTTTTAGAAAATTATTGAAACTTTTTGACTTTTTCTATTCTTGAATATGTTGACTAAAATGGATTATGATTGATCTAAAATGAATGTAAATGTTGATTTAAGCTAAAATGAGACTAGATTAAGCTATGTAAACTACTTATGCCTCTATTTCTATGAATATGCAACCTATATCCTTAACAGTTTATGCAAAATTTAAGATCCTAGGTGATTTTGACTTTTTATCAACTAAACACGGATTTTATGTTATAACTACTCTATTAGAACCTTATGTGAGAGATATGAACTAAATGTAACAACCAAATCCTACTTGAACACAGATGTTCAAACTGATCCAAACAGTCCTTATTCTAACTGATTATTATGTTTTTGTTGTTTTTAAATGATTTAAACTTAACTACAGATGCAGAATGATTAGTTAAGCTATATGAAATGATTTAAAGCTAAAATTATGCAAAACCAATATCTATGCTAAGTGATGCAATAATATGACAGTTAACTACAAAATTTGCACAACTAAGAGAATAAAAGACTAGAAAAAGAAATCAAGTAATATAGTAACTAATCAACTCACAGAATCAAAATAAGCATGTATATCACAGATAAGCACAGAATATAGCAACAATAAGCAGTAAACAATATATGAGAATTTTAAGCTAAAATTTGAGAAATAGACTTACTAACAACCCCTTGCTCAAAACAGGGGTGATTCAGCACTAAAATAAGCTCAGAAAAGAGATACTAAAGTCCTAGGGGTCTTCACTTCAGAGAATAAGCTTAACTGCTTATTTCAGAGCTTATTTGACTTTCCTTGACTTTTTGAGAAATTGAAGATTGGATCTAAATTGACACCTACAAAAGCTCACTAAAGCTATGGACAGCTAAAATGAACTTAATCTAATGAAAATCAGCTTGTTGAAGCTGGACTTTGAGTAATGAAAGCTTATTTTTGTAATTTTTTATGATTTTTTTTTTTTTTTTTTTTTTGTATTTTTGCTTTATAAAACAGTAAATGATAAAATAAATGAACTACAAGCTTTTAGAAGCTTATATAAAATGTAAACTAATGATACTGAACTTAAATGAGATTATGTAAACTTAAACTAGAAATTTAAATGAACATTAAGTAAAGAGAATTAGAAGAGAACACTTTATTAAACTAAAATTTTATTGATTATAAAAGCTGAGTACAAGATTACAATAACTGAATTACACTATAAAGAAAATTTTGACAGAGTTTCTTTACTTAAAACCTACACAGAAATGACTTAGGGGAGAGCTCTATTTATAGATGAGGAGAGGTCTCAATTAAAGTTTGTTGGAAGCTGCTAGACCTTCTTATCACGACCCTTGGATCATGCTTCAATCATAAGCAATCACTGCCACCCTTGGATCATGTGCCATCTATAATCCACTAATCACAAGCCTCAAATTCACACAGATTGCCAGCGTGTCATTCTCTGCACATGTCAGGCTTCTAGAAGTGCATGTTGATTACCATAAATGCCCTTAATTATGGTGAATTTGCCTATCTGGTAAATTAGGGTTCATGGGTAAAATTGGGAATGAGGGTGTACGGGTAAGAAAGAGGGGCGGGTAATTTGAAAGGGGTAATTAATTATTTTGTTGACCGGGTTAACTTGGGTTAAGGGGTTGAGCCGGGTTAAAGGATTTTATTTAAAAGGGATAGTAGGCCTGTGGGATCAAAGGGTATTGGTTGGGTATTTAATAGGGATCCGGTTTAGATTTCATTAAAAGGTTTAGGATTTTAGAAATTGACAAGGACCAAAGTTTTATATTCTGAAAATACAAGGACTAATTCTGCCAAGCTTCCAAACTTTTATCCAAGGGCCTTTCTTGAGCATCTTTGATTCTTTAAGGACCTTTGATGTCATTTTATTCAAAATATCTTCAAGGGGCTAGATTTGACAAAATTCTGAAACTTGAGGGACCAATTTTGACAAGTTCACAAAACTTCTTCCAAGGGCCATTTTTGCAACTTTATGAATCTCCAAGGGTGATTTTGACATTTTGAGCTTAAATTTGATCTTTTGCTTCCCCGGCTTCGGCTTTTGACACTTTTCCAAATCTTGTGCTCGTTTTTGTCTTTTTAGCTTTGATTTATGTCCATTTTTGAAATATCCGTACCTGCACAATCACAATCACAAACACAAAAACACAATATCTTTGGCATTTATGGTTAGTTTTTGGTCGTTTTGGTCTTAATTTGGCAAATAAAATGTATGTGAATAAGCACATACCAGGATGTTGTCTCCCCACGCTCACGCCGCCTGACACCTAGCATAGGGATAACTCAGCTCACCATCCCCTATGTGTCATGAACAGTGCCAGAACAGTAAACAGGTAGAGTGTTGGGGTAGTATAAATACCCCCACACGTATTCGCATACAAGTAGCATTTATTGCATTTACACACACGTTATTACCTCAACCTTCCTGTAAAGCTTCCATACTTACTTTCACGCCGGAGCTTGCTCTCAAGGTCATACCCCGGGTGAGCCTAACGTGTTTGTTACATCTATACAAATATTCAAAGGGCCTTGCGGAACCAAGCCCGGAGGATATTTCACTACTTTACAAAGAATTACTTCAATAAATTGGTGCCATCCATGGGACCCATGTTTAATCCGCCAAGGCTATAAAATGACAGGTCCTGATGAAGCAGGGGGTTCCGGATGAGGAAGGAGCGAAACTCCCCCCATAACCTGAGAGCAGTTAGAAGGGTTCGTGCCTGCTCTTAAGTCCATGATCAAAGAACATAATCAACGGAACATAGTGAATCCGATACGACTAAATTTTTATGAAAAGGACACTCCGGACAAGGGGAAGGCTGCAGGCTAGGATACTGGCATCGTAATGAGGGCAAAGGTGAGTGACGCGGACCTCAAGAAGCCTTTTAAGGAAGTCTCGATATCACCCTTATCCAGGATGATAATCGAATTCTCTTCTCCGGAATATAAGATGTCGGCACACAAAAATTATGGATCTCCGCAAGCATGAAGATACAGTTCATGGAGGCCCGAGTGGACTCCAAGCTGGTCCCAAGTCAGAGAAATGACGATTACGTAGCAAGCCATGAAAGCAATATTTGGCCAGGCAAAGGAATACGTAGCCGAATTCAAGGAGTTCTCCATCCTAAATATTCCTAGAGCCCAAAACCAAAAGGCATATGTATTAAGTAAATTGGCTGTCCTCGCCTTTAACCATCTAACGAAGGAGGTTTTGGTAGAAGTGCTGGAAGAAAGATCTGCCGAGGGGAAAGAGATCAACACCATAGTTGAAGAAGAGGAAGATAACTAGATGACTCCTATCATCAAATGCTTGGAGGAAGGAGTATGGCTGGAAGACAAAAATAAGGCACGCACGTTAAGAATGAAAATCAATCAATATGTAATTGAAGATGGTGTGCTCTTCAAAAAGTCGTACTTGGTGCCTATGATAAGATTTGTCGGGCCCCTACAAGTAAACTACGTGATCCGGGAAATACACATGGGAGCTTGTGGAATGCATTCCGGCCCAAGGTCAGTTGTGGCAAAAGTGATGAGGCAAGGATATTATTGGCCGACCATGCACCGGGCTACTCGGAATGAAATTCAGAAATGGAACTCATGTCAAATCCATGATCCAGTCCCAAAGTTTCCAAAAACAATGATGACTTCGATTATAGCCCCATGGTCGTTCTACCAATAGGGAATGGACATTCTGGGTCCATTGCCACAAGCTGCCGGCCGAAAGATCAAATTTATGATAGTAGCTATTGATTATTTCACCAAATGGATCGAAGCTTAGCCCTTGGCAAGAGTTACTGGAAAGGAGGTCAAAAAGTTCATATGGGATAATACTGTCTGCAGGTTCGGCTGATCAAGGATCATCGTCACGGAAAATGGGACACAATTCGTGAATGATCCATTTAAAAGCTGGTGTGAAAGGTTAAACATTAAGCAAATGAACATAGCCGTGGCTCATCCGCAAGCCAACAGACTAGTGAACGAGCAAACAAAAGCTTAATAGAGGGAATCAAAACAAGGCTAGGTAGAGATAGAGCCGGATGGGTAGATGAATTGCCGATGAGGTGAGATTTCATACGTTTTTAAGGGGTCATTTAATCTATAAATTCGTATATTTTGATCATTTATTACCCGAAATCATTTCTATTTGAGTTTTAGGTATTTGGGAACCATATGCTGTAAAAGGAAGCTTTTTGAGCTTGATTGGATAGGAAAACGAAAAAAACAACATCCAAAAAAACCGTTACAAGAAGGCTTCATGGCGGCGTCACGGCCAAATGTGTGACGCCGTCACCTAGGGGGTGCTGACCATACAGGCTCATGTGACGGCCTCAAGATGACGGTGACAAGACCAAATTTATGAAGGCTGGCGGCGTCACAACTTCAACGCGGCGCCATCACAACTAAGTCAGTGCAATAACGAAACCCTACAAGACGGCGAGCTAACGGCGTCACACTTAACAAGTGACACTGCACAATTGTAAATCTATATATATTTCTGCATTGTTTTCATTGAAAGTTTACAACTTTGGTATAACTTTGGATGTCCGAACCCTAGCAGTTTTACAGTGTTTTTCCACGCCTTTTGGCCCCAAGAACTCCAATGTATTGAGAAGATAAGTTATTTAATCAATCATTCAATTATGCTTACTTGTAATTGTTTGATATCTTCAATTTCTTTTCTTTTCATTACTATGCTAGACTAAATTTAATAGTATTTGCTTAGGATTGCATGAAACCTGGTTGTTGATTATTGTGTGTCATCTCTTGTTGATTAGTGTATTGCTTTAGGAGTTGGAAAACTGGCTAGGTAAAGTTATACTAGCTTGAACGTCTACTTAAATGTGTAGTTAATGATTAATTAACTTGATAGAGTTGTATTTAATGCGTGAACTTTGTTCATATTCTGGAAATTGGGTTCAAGGCATTCTTAGGTGCTGCTCAATTAGACATAGTTCATAGGAGTTAGGGCTTGATCATCCCTCGATAGGAGATAAGGAATACAACTATATCAACATTAAAACTATTAACCAGAGACTATTGTTGAGAAGTTTGAGCTTGGTACAGTGGCGGTGAATCGTGTAACATTTGCAGACGATACATTTGAGATGGTTGTTATTGGTACATCGGTTGGTTAAACAGAGGTTGGAATGGATTATTTTGATAATAAGGTTGTTGTTGTAATTATGATTGGTATATGAAACTTGGGGGTTGAAAGTGAATGGGTGGTGAGAGACCGGATAAACGAAAATTGGAATCCGGTATTGGAACCAAAGTCACAGGAAACGCTGACTCGGCCACATTTCGCGTTTCGGATCATTCGTATCCAAACGCGGTACGATCGCGACTCGGATCGCGATCTGGATCACTATATCCGGTGTTCCCAAACAACATCAATCAGCGTACCAAGTCTATTGGGTGCACGTGCCAAAATGGATCGGTTCAACGTACTAAAGTGAAGCGGTACGGCGTACCAAAGTGAACCGATACAGTTAATTATCCACTCATATTAAACTTAAAAAAACTTAAACCATTACTACTTCAACTAAATTAGTTACTGAGTATGTATACTTCCAAGGTATAGTTATTTAATTAAATCTACTTATCAATTTGTAACTACTCATTAGTTCCACCTTATCATATCCGTACCACTGTAACCATACACATACGCCTAAGTACCTAACAAGCTCTGATCTTAATAAACCTCCATTTATGTTCAAAAACAAAAAGCAAAAAAGAAAACCTGATCCATTTCATCTAATGCAAAAAATTCTTTATAATGGCTTTTGGTAGAATGATGACATCAAATAAGTACATTTTATTAGCATCATTTATCCTATGTATATTGTTTGTTTTATATTATGTTATATGAGAATCAATACTTAATCGCTTACTTTTGTAATTCTCAGTTATAAACAAGCATTTGGTGAAAGTTAGCTATTATGGACGTAAAATGGAGCAAAATGATCAAGATTGAAAAAGTCTGCTGAATTGAAGAGATTAAAGACCATTGCCTGACTTTGGAGCATGCGACGCATTTGCGCCGCATTTGATTTTATCATGCGTCGCATATGAAACTTTGGTCAACGAAGAAGAACCAACTTGTTCTACTCCAGATACGCCGCATTACATTTCATACATACGGTGTATCACTCTCAAGACTTCACCAAAAGATGATCCAAGACACAGAAGAATGTGCGCCGCATAAGAGATTGAAGATACACCGCATCTAAAGGCGGTGAAAGAATATTTGTGAATATTACTATCTTGGACCCCACGCGAAGTTACTTTGATACACCGCATCGGACCAATCCGATGCGCCGTATCGGCCATATACAATCCTTACCGATAAATCAAGTGAAGATTAGAAGCTTAAAGAAGAAGTCAAAGATTACATGTCGACACTTGAAGATGCTTTCGTATTTTAGCCATAAAATCTTCATCCGAACTCCGTTTTAGCCCGTTCAAAAGGCCACGCGAAGAGAAAAAGGAGATCTATCTGATTCTGAAGGAGATGCGGAGCATTGGGAATTTATATGCACCGTATTGGGAGATGCTCCATATCAGATTTATAGAGGCGCCATATCGGGTCAGTTTCAAACTTGGAGGCTACGTTTACTTATAGATGCGGCACATCTAACTCTCTAGATGCGCCGTATCGACCCCGGTTTCAGAATGTATAAATACCGGACTCATTAACGAATTAGGGCATCCTTGGGAACCCTTAGGGCCATTCCCAGATGATCAAAGACCCTCCAAACAGCAGAAGATCAACCTTGAAGACCTAAGTATCCTTGAAGAACATCTCCAATCATTGTCAGCGTATCATATTCATTATGTTTAATACACTATTCATTATGATTATGTTTATGTGCTTTGTTACAGAGATTATGGGCTAACACTCTTATGTGTTAGCCAAGTTTATGATTATTTGATGTTTTGATGTGTTCCTAATTCGATTGGTTGCTCAGTCTTCGTTTTAATTACTTATGTTAAGTAGTTTTGTTCTAGTGTATTAGTAAGCTTTAATCCATCAGGATTAATGGGCTGTTATCGGCTACCATACCGCACCCCTTAAAATTGCTTTCCCATCGATTAAAGTTTATATGATGTTTTTTTGGTGACTTATATTAGTGCATTGATAACCTCTGTGTTTAGTTGAGTCTTCTGGGCTACCATACCTGTTCCTCGCCTATTTAGCTGATGTCTTTAGATAAATAGGATAAACATAAGTGATCATTAAAAGTTTACTCGCCGATATAACGAGATCTAACGAGACAGATTAGATTACGATACTCATCATATAAAACTAGCAATAAAACAAGTGACAAGCTATTTATTCATAAACAAAGTAATTATTAAGCAGCTTTATGTTGATTCTTATTAATTGTGACAGGATTAATTGAATGGAATCTAGACTCTAGGTAAACGAGAGGTAGGATTGACCGCGCCTAGTCGTGAGCACCGTCACTGCAAGTCTTAGGAATTNAAACAAGTGACAAGCTATTTATTCATAAACAAAGTAATTATTAAGCAGCTTTATGTTGATTCTTATTAATTGTGACAGGATTAATTGAATGGAATCTAGACTCTAGGTAAACGAGAGGTAGGATTGACCGCGCCTAGTCGTGAGCACCGTCACTGCAAGTCTTAGGAATTTGTCAAAACTTAATCATTTATGACTAAACTTGGCTAACACGTTCTTCTTGTCTATTGGTATCTTCATAACTTCTATTGTTTGTTTAGTTTAATTAGTTTAGTATAAAACCAAACCCGTGCCAGTCTCTCAGGCTGAAACCCCCTTTGCATTAGTTTAGGTTAATTTAGTAGATTCGAATACCTTTAGAATTAGTACATTAGAAATCCACTCTTAGTGATCGACACCCTACTTACCAACTAGGCTACATTGATCTGGTACACTGCCCGTTAGTGTTGTTATAGGTTAAGTCGGCAAAATATAAATATTAAAACTTGATAAGGAATAATCACCTATACAACGACACATCATAGAAAAAGAAACCATGATGATATACTTGAGCAACGAAATAGTGAAGGAGTTACTGATGTTGATGGCGAGGAAGAGAAAGAAAACACAGATTATAATGGAAGTGCACCTCAAACTCAAACTCAAACACAATATCGTACAAATGATGGTAAGCCACTACTTGAAGAAGTTGTTTTTGTTTCTACTGGTAATAGCATAAATGCAAGAGGTTCAAAAGTGTGGGTTTGTAACCATGCAAACTGCAATTTACATACTTATATTCAAGAGTACATATTCATATTTTTGGACCCCCACCTGGAAACAAAGCTGAAATTATAATGTGTGGTGCTTTAATCAAGGATCGAGAGAAGTACAAGGCATTGAGGAGAAGGGTAAGCAATGCGGAACAGGTTGGTGTGTCAAAGGCTCTCAAGCATTCTATTATTTCCAAAAAAAATTGAGTTTATTTTCTACTAAAAAACCAATCGAGCAATCATTTGGTATAATGAGAAGAAGCTCAGTTGATTTAAAAGTCAATCGGGGTCTATGTGCAAATGGAATACTATTTAATGTTTTGCGTAACCCTCAATTTCAACAAATGGTTGTTGCAATTAACAAGGCTCTTGCTTGTTACAAGGCGGCTTCAAGTGAGAAAGAAAGGACCGTACTACTTGATGAATGTGCTAGAGATGTTGAAAAATATTTAGTACCTATTAAAGATATATGGTATACACAAGGAGTATTGATTGTATCTGATGGTTGATCAAATGTTAAACATAAGCCATTGATTAATATTCTTGCTGTAACAGCCGTGGTGCGAATAATATGTATGCCGAGGATTTTTCTGGAGTGGAAAAAACGGGGGTAGAAATTTCAAAGTTTTTACTCGAAGCTATTGAAAGCATTGGACCAAGTAACGTACTTCAAGTTGTTACGGATAATGATGCAAATTGCAAGGCTGCTGGAAAAGAAGTGGAAAAGGTATACAAACACATCTTTTGGTCTCCATGTGCAGTTTGAACTTGATTTTTAAAGATTTAGCTAAAGAATTGTTTGGTTATCGGATACATACAAAAGAGGTTAGATGATTGCGAAGTGTTTTTAAATCATACACAAACGTTATCAATTTTTAGAGCAAATTCCAAGCTGGAATTGTTAAAAGTAGCTAAAACTTGATTTGCCTCCCATTACATCTAGTTGAAAAGACTAAAGGACTGTAGGGAAGCTCTTGCGACTACTATTGTCCTTAATAGTTGGAGGGATTGGGCTAAAAAAGGGGATGAGAACACTCATAAAATTGGACAGATTGTTTGTGAAACTATTATAAGCGACGAATTTTGGGAGGACGTTGATCGTATCCTTGCAATAACTAAACCGATATTTTTGTTGACTAAGTTTGTGATGGGGGAGGGTGCAAAAATGGGAGAAGTGTATGAAAAGATGGATGATATGGTAGGAGAAATTAAAGACGTGATGCAAAATGTGTACACTTCATACTTCTTGGAAGTTGAAAAGGTTGTCTTAGCTAGGTGGGAGAGAATGTCCATCCCTTTATATTGCCTCAGGTTGGGTTCGCACTAACACTGAGGTTTTATGACAAAAACTATCTTATTAAAAAAGCGCCTATGAAATTCCTAGAAAGCCTCCAAATGAAGATAAAGAAGTGATCACTGGTGTATAGATGCCTTTAAAAGAATTTCAGAAAATGAAGAAGAATCACAAATGTTGCAAGCACAATACGCAAGATTTCACTTGAAAAAAGGTCTTTATTCTCGTCCTGAGGATCAAATTGTTGGCGTAACAACGGACCTAATTGATTGGTGGTCAACTTACAGTTCAGAAACTCCGGAACTAGCCGAGATAGGTAAGAAATTCTTTCACAACCAGTATGTAGCTCTTCGGCAGAAAGAAATTGGAGCACGTATTCTTTCATTCATAGTGTAAAAAGAAACTGCTTGAATACTAAAAGGACCTATAAATTGGTGTTTGTTCATTCAAATATCCGTCTAATATCAAGGTTTTCAGACTCTTACAAAGAGGGACTGAGTAAAAAGTGGGACATTAATCCCGAAAGTGCATACTTGGAAGGCTCGGTTTCAAGAATGGAAGACATGCAATGGGAAAATCTAGATGAAGACTAAAATTCCTTGTCATTTCTCTTTATCCATTTTAGTATCTAATGTAGTATAGCATGCTGTTTATGATGATCTATGATATTATGATCTTTTGCGTATGTGTTTTAGAGTGCAAACATTCACAAATATGTAATAAACAATCTTTAGAGTATTAATATATCATATAGATATTTGGCTTATATAGTTATGTGTATACTAATTATTGAGATTTGAGAGAATGAATGTGTAAAAGTGTGAAAGTTTCATTACATTGAAATGAGCTTACAATGGGTTTATATACAACAGAAATGACCAACTGAATACAATAGACTAAAATAACTAATGGCTAGCATAAATATCTTCTAGACTAATCAGTTACATGCTATTACACTGAGTAAGACATCTATTAAGAAGTATCTTCATCTTTGGAGGAGTTGCATTCCTTTGGAGAATTTGGACTTGAGTTGTCTTTGACTTTGTATCAGCAGAAGGGGTGTTTGGGACAACTTGCTTTGGCACTGCACATACCTGCTGTGGCACTTTAGTTGTGTTCACTTTATTATTATTATTATTATTATTATTATTATTATTATTATTATTATTATTATTTATAATAATTATTTTTCATTAAAACCCAATAAGCTTTTATTTTTATTATTATTATTATTATTATTATTATTATTATTATTATTATTATTATTATTATTATGGTACATTGTACCAAATCGGTTACATCGTACCAAATTTTATGGTAGATCGAACCAAAGCGAACCATAGGGTTCCAAAATGAGCCTACCCCCCATCGTACCAAATTTTAGGGACCTAGCGAACCGTGTCCCATACCGAAGCGAACCGCGTTCCGTGTGACTTTGGTTGGAACGTTTTGTTGGCGGAGTTTTTGGTGTTTTGGTGTGTTTGTTTGAGGCATCATGTGAGATGAGAAGATTATAGTAAAGACTGGTTTGAAATAGGTATACAATGGAGAAATAATGGATTATCTATAGACTAAATGTTTTTAAATTTTTAATGAACTCTTTTTTTATAATAAATGGACCAAAGTCCCAAACGGTCATAAATTTGTACTGTCGGGGTGTTTGTTTTTTTGTGCCAACCTCTCACACAACTCGGTATTATTCTTGACCGAGTTTTTTTTTTTTTTTTTTTTTTTTTTTTTTTTTTTTAAA
>LBNU01024994.1:0-32300 GCA_014162995.1 Artemisia annua | reverse complement strand
GGATTTTATTGACTCGATACAGTTCTCGTTGAATCTTTCGCAATGAAATCTAAAAGAGTAAAAAAATAAGTATTATCCACATTAATGAATTATATTTTCTGTTGTATTCTAGTATACACTTGTTTACATTGCTGCTCATTCGAAAATTGTCCAAAATTGTCTGTTATCTTGCAGAAACTGAACCTGACATGTACACGAGTATTTGATGGTCCTGCTGCAAAAGTGAGTAGACTCACTGATTTGTAATCTAAAAATCTTTCCTCTGGTTAATACTTTTTTAAAACATTTCTCTAACTAGCTGCTTTGCAATCCTCCCGCATAGTGTTGAAAGCCAAGCTAACTACGTGTTGGAGTTTTTTTTTGCCTTCTGAAATGGAAGATGTTAGCTATGTGGTGCAAACATTGAAACAGATAATTGGGGTTGGTTCTGGATTTGTACTCGGTGACAACTCACCTATAGATTTTTCAGGTAAACTTTAAACCTGATACTTTATTAAGATCCTCGAATGAGATGGCTGACAATTTCATATTTTCACACAGATATATCAGATTCAGAGTCAGTTGTGGTAGATGGATCACACAAAGGTCCTCCGACACCCTTGACGCCATTGGAAAGATACAACAGTCAATATGCTAATTTTGTGATGTTATTATCTAGATGCGGCACAATTGGAAGGTTGGGTGATTGGTTAAAATGGTCCGTAAGTAAATAGGTAAACAATGCCACCTCTAGAACCATGATCAGAATTAACCTGCGTTTATAAGTATGGGTCAAAATTTCCAACTTAATGAGGCATGTTCTGCTTTTTCTTCAGGTTTTTGCTATAGGATCTGCAGCCCTTGTATCCATGGCTCTATATTATAACAGTAGACATCTTGACCGCCAAAGTATTCATTGTTTTACTTATTCGTGCAATGCTTACTTATCGGCTTCGCCTACCAACAGGAATTTAAGTGCACCAGAAGATGTATGTCTAGATGATTTTGTTGATAATATAAATAGAAATTTTAGAGCTTATTAACATAAGCTGATCTGGCTATATAGGATGAAGCCGTTAATGCTGATTCACATGAAGACCCGAGGTTGTATCAGAGATCATCATTAATTTGTTTTGACACGACAATGGTAATTTTTGCAACTTTTGTTTTAATGCGGTACTGTTTTGGAATTTCAGAAATCATTGCAGTTCATCTTCATTTTTGTTACAGAACTTAATTTATACTTGAGGAAATGTTGAAGAGCGTCTTAGTCTCTGTAATGGTGACAATCTTTTGGGTCCATATGTTATTGGTTTAACAGACCTGGATATTTATACTAAAATGTCTGTTTTTATGTCAGGTGTCTTCTGTGGACCATCTTAAGATCATTGCACAAGCGAGTTGGAAATGGTAAGTTCACGCAAATCTGCTAATCTGACTCAAATATTTGTTCTTGTTTCCCATGTAAATCAGCACATGGATCAACACAAATTATAGCATGTTCTGAACACAAATTACTTTTTGCTTACCCACCTTTTATAGCATGTTCTGAACACAAATTACTTTTATGCAGAACTCCTGAATAGGTAAAGAGCTGGAAAGTTCTGTTTCTCTTCTTTACAGGTAAAGAGCCGGAAAGTTTTGTTTCTCTTCTTTAGAATTACATAGAATTACCTATATAGAAGCTACAGGTTACAGGTAAAATGGGCAGATCGGACAGATTAGGTGATGGGTCGAAACGAGTAGATTTTGATAATGATTTGAGTTGGCTTAACCCAAAAGTGCTTATTTCAAATTTATTAGCTTGTCAAATGTTCAAAATTGTGTTACATCACTGATAAATACTTATATTAATGATTTAGGATAACTTTGACAGTCTTGGATATTAATTTTCAGGGGGCGTCAAAGATTATGAATTGCGCAAGACACAGTAATATACAGCTTGGGCACGCAGGGTTTGTATTGGAATTGTGGTGACTATGTTTGTTGATTATTTTTGTAGAAAACCAGTTGGAACTTCTATATACCATTATCCTGTATTTGTACTAAAAAAAGTTCAGACTTATTAGGCCATTACATGTAATTTTTGTAACAGTGTAATAATATTTATAAATTATTTCTATCGCAAGTTTTTATTATATTTGTAGTGCATTAAATTCTCATATTAATGACACGTGTAGCAATATAGTGGCACAAAAGAGACCGAAAAATAGCGACTCTAGTAGCTACTGAAATAGTGACAATTTCTAAATTTAACGATGTGTATAGCGACTTAAATAGCGACATGTCTATGAAACAACGACATAAATGGCGACATGATTTATCGATGTCACAATTTAATAGCGACATATTATGAGAAGTCGCTATACTTGTCGCTATGTATAGCGACGTATTTTCACAAGTCGCAAATATCTGCGACTCGTTTACAGCGACTGAGTACTTCATGTCGCTAACAATGTCGCAAGCATAAAATACGTCGCTAAAGATGTCGCTAAAACAGTCGCTAAAAGACCGTCTGTATGAATGCAACTAGACTTGTTAGACAGTGAAGCATATTGTATCAGGAACAATACAAGAAGGGTGTTGATTAGTATACCAAAATACAAATTTAATAGGAATATCTATTCCCGTTTTCCTGTCCACTACAAATGATGTGGTTGTTGTCACTTGTCATATTACTCTTTAAACCTACTTAATTTCAGTTATGGCATATATTACATAGGCTTAAAATCCTATATTTATGTTGAATGGCTGATTAGAGTTTCCTGTACCAAAATTTGTTTGAGTTTATACTACAAAAAAAACCACCAATAGACTATAGTGACGAATTTTATTTTTGTCACTAAAATGACCATATAGTGGCGAGAAAAAAAATTTGTCACTTCATTTTGGTCATCAAGAAAGATTAGTCACGAAATTTGTTCGTCACAAAGGTTATATATAGTCTAATGACGAAATTATTCGTCACTCACTTAAGTAAATACCTATTCATCATTCATTTTGGTCAGTTTCACACATTAAACACACATTACGATCATTCCGCCATGGCTAGCATCTATCGAATCTCATCATTCACTATTTTGCCCCAATTTACTCAGAGGTTTTCTTTAAATCCTAATATTACGAGTTAATTTCATCTAAGATCTTTAAGCATTGCATGCCAAGTGTTCGATAATGTCTAGCAAACCAATTATACTTTGAACTATTACAAACTAATTTTAGCTAGTGTTTAATATCTGTTGTTACTAATTCGAAATTTCTGTATAACTTGTGCTTGTTTATGTTCGATTTGTTTATTTGAGTCAAAGAAGTTTATATGTAGCGGATCCGCATATTAGATAATTTAAACTTAGAATTGATTCAGGCCTAATTCGCAATTCAGGCCTAATTCGAGTAGGTTTCGGGTGGGAATTGTGGTTATTCATATGCTTAAATGATTGGTATGTAATATTAATATTTTAAGAACATGATACCTTTAGACTTTTTAGATGTACGGGCCGGGTTATGTCATAAAACAGACGGGTATGTTTTGGTTTGGGTGACGGGTCAAAGGGGTTCGGGTCTGATTGTGTTCATATTCATGGATTGTTATTCTTAAATTTCATGCCAATGGAAAATGTATGATCTCTTGTCTATTCATTTATGTTATTAACCAAGAGCCATGGCTTACATCAGAGGTATGTTTCACCTATGTTAATATGTTCAAACTTATGTTGACTACTCATCAAGTTTTACTAGTCGCCCTAAGGAAATTTAGTGCCCTCATTTTTTGCAATCCTCCCTCCTTTTTGCAATTCCAATAGTGTAAAAAACTTAGCTAATTGCCTTTTACTCTTACGAACCCATTTTTCAGGTTTCGTGATTATTTTTTTGTGATTTTCTTCAATTTAGTTTCAGGCTAATGTTGACGAATGGGTCTTATGAGTCAGAGATGATATGCTGCCGCTCCTCAAATATTTACTTGGATGAAACATCAATAACGTGAAGCATGCTTCAGTAATCTATAAGACATCTCATTTGGGAGCTCGTCGTGAGCTTTCTCATTTCTCCACTTAGATTCTTGCAAAGTTTGGCGGCTGTTATTTTTAGAAGGTTATGGATGAGTTTGTTTTTGCTCTTTTTTTAGGACCGTGATGATTGTTAGATTGTGAACATAGTATGACGTGTTGTTGCAAGTTCGGATCAATTACATTACATGAATTGAATTAGTGTTTTGGATTTTCAATGCAGATTATTAGTTTTTTTTACTAATTTGAAAGCCTATTATAGTAGAAATTGAGCATTTGTTTTTTATAATATCACCCAAAAAACGACGCCTTTCTTTCGTCACTAATTCCAGCAAATAGTGACGACTTTAGACACTTTAGTGACGAAATTAAGTGACGAAATCGGTTGTCACACACCTATAAGTGACGACTTTAGCTCGTCGCTAATTAGTGTCAAATTTCAATTTCGTCACTATTAACTTAGTGACGGAGCTATCAAGTGACGACCTTGATTTTCTTGACTAAGTTGGTTTAGTGACGAATTTTCCACTATTAGTGACGATTTTCCACTCGTAACTAAAGCCATTTTTTCTTGCAGTGTTACTTCAAAGTCGTTGATTGAAAATACGTGGTCCATCATGCATTAACGTAGCCTTGGGGAATATAGACTTAATTAAGTGTAAACTAAAAGTAGGCCATAATAAAATGAGTAGAATTTCCGCGTGGACCCCTTAGTTTACTTGAAAGTCGTTGATGTTTATTTTGGATTTAGTTAAATGAACTAGTTTGTTAATAAAAGAAGCCATTTTTTTTCCTTTCCAAATTACATTGGATTTGATCATTTGAATCATGGGGAATAGTCGTTGGGGTTTGGGGATCCATCTCATTTTTATAAGCATTTTATCAGTGTCAATATTGACAGATAATTGTTTGGGTGCTCGCAATCTCACAGCAACTTGCTATAAACAAGAGAGGCTAGCTCTTGTCAATTTTAAGAACAGCGTCAAAGATGACCACGGAATGCTTTCATCGTGGGTTGGCAACAACTGCTGCCAGTGGGAAAGTGTCACGTGTGACGCCGACACTGGAACTATTGTCAGCCTCCATCTCAGGAGCAAGGTCAGTGAACCTTTTTATGGGCTTGATGATGAATTGTTAGGTGAAGACTACTATTTATCCAGTAATGCCATTAATGTGTTTGTTGAGAAGCACCAGTTAGCTGGTGATAAGATTAACTCCGGTTTGGCAGAGTTAAAGCATCTGAAATATTTGGACTTAAGTGGGAATGATTTTCTAGGAAGCAGAATTCCAGAGTTCCTTGGTTCCTTTAAAAAGCTAAGTTACCTCAACCTCTCAAATGCAGGTTTCATTGGTAATATTCCACATCACATTGGAAATCTTTCCAATTTGAAGGTTCTTGATCTCAGTAGATCTGACCAAGTCATGGTTGATAATATGGCGTGGGTTTCGGGTCTCTCGTCACTCGAGCATCTCAACTTGAATGGTGTGGATCTTAGTAGAGCTCAAAACCTGGACAAGTTACTTTACATAATACCTTCGTTATTAAAGTTAAGGTTGGCAGGGTGTGGACTATCTAATGCTCAGCTTGGTCCTTATCTTAATTCAACCACAAAATTTGCCAACCTCAAACACCTAGATCTTAGCAGGAACAATATTGAAGGCCAACTTCCTGCCTTTTTACAAAACATGACATCTTTAGTATTCCTTGATCTTTCTGCAAGCTCTAATCTGAGCCTGATATTGAACTCTGCAAACTTGATAAGCATGTTCCCTTCTTTATCGGAGTTGCGTTTGTCAATGTGTGAGATCCAAAACGTCGATCTTTCTCCCACTCACCTTAATTTCAGTACACGTTCTAATATCCAACACCTGGATCTTAGCAAGAATCAAATTGAAGGAAGGTTTCCATCTGTTTTATCAAACATGACTTCACTACTATCCCTTGATCTTTCTTCAAACGATTTGAATTCATCAATTCTTGTCATGCCTAACCTTCTAAAGCTTGACCTTTCTTATAATAAGTTCAAGCATGTCGGAATCTGGAGACAATGTCACCTCAAAGAATTGGTAGTGTCATACAATGATCTTAACGAGGAATTGGTAGGCTCATCAACAAACGTATCTGAATGCTCTCTATATGCATTGGAGAGGTTGAATTTGAGCGGGAATTATTTGAAAGGTTCGATTTCAGAAACATTTGGAAGACTGAGCAATTTACAAGACTTAGTGTTGGGTTAATCACAATCTTTATCCGATTCTACCCATTTAAAGGGTCAAACCCGAAGTCAAAGTCAACCATTATAAAAAGTCAACTATCAAGAATAACTGCCATTTAGCAGTTACATTTTGAAGCGACACATCTGTTGGTCGAACCTTTTAGAACCGAACCAACACAACCATTCGAACCATCACAATGCTTCAAACGCATCTTTTCATCTCTTATAAATAGATTAGATTCTGTAATTATACATTGATGACAAGTTTATTATTACAAGTTATATAAAAGTTATTTAGTGTTTATTTCAATTCAATACTGGTATATTGTGACTTGACCGTTAGACCATAAAGATCCACGTTTGAGGCCAACAATTGGTATCAGAGCGGTTTGGATTAAACTAACCAATTCATCATATACCATTTCTATTTTTTTTCAAGTATGTGAATCGAAAAAATAAAAACTAGGTCTCGGTTTTTTTTTCTGCAAACATAACGAACACAACAACAACAAAAGTTGTGTTTCATATTAGGGATAACATCAACTAATTGTCGCCTCGTAATTATTAATTACCGGCATCAATTAGAAGGCACCCCTTTAATTCTTTTGCAAAATTAATCATAATCATACCGAAAATCATAAGACCCAGTTTAATTGTTTAACAAAACATCAATTCGACCCATATAAAAAAACCCAGTCGATTTGTCATCAAAAAAAGGGGCAATTAAAATTCAGAATCAATACAAGGAACAAACACACCTGTATATAGATTCGAACCATAGCACCTTTATTCTTGAATCTTTATATCAAGACAATACACGGCGAAGTAACCCAAGAAGGATTATTCAAGTTCTATCAGAACCCCGTGAAGAACATCGGTCAACCACAGCAAAAGCAACGGTCAACCAGAAATATATTCGGTCTCACTAAAAAGGAGCCAGAATCACTTTTATCTCACACAGAGATAACAAAAGGAAGAAGAAAAGAAAAAGAGGCGTTGTTATAACGCTAGGGCAAAAAAAGGAACCGGTATATCAAATTATTAGGGCAACGTTTTAATAACACCCTCCAGGTTCTATATTTTTCACAATCCACCTTTTTACTTTATTTTATTATACTTAGAGTATTAGTTTTGTTTTTACAAATAATATATCTAGTATAGTTTATATTTTGATAAGTACTTTAAGAAAAATAACACTTAGTATCTTATCATATTTAATATAATAACCTAGTGAAATTTACACTGCTTATTATATATAGAAATATCTTTTAAGGAGTAATTAACCTTAGGCTTATTTCATTTTATTTTTTTTAAAATCTCCAAGTTTTTTTTTAAAAAAAAAAACACAAACTATTAAAAGCGCGCTAGAAATTTTATAACACACTCAGTGTTAGATTTTAGGAGATTACTTAGTCATTTTAATTTTTAAAAAAATGACACAAGACGGTGGAAATAGTGGAAATAAGGAGACTAGTGTAACTAACACCAATCCTCAATTTCAAAGCCCGATTTTGAAACCAGCGAATTACTCATTATGGGCAATTCGAATGCAAATTATTTTAGAAGCAAATGGGTTATGGGAAACAATTGAGTCAACTGAAACGACTCAATCTGATAAGAAAAAAGAAAAAACTGCTATAGCATACCTTTACCAATCCTTACCCGAAGAACAATTAGTTCAAATAACAAAGCACAAAACCCCAAAAGCAATATGGGACACTTTGAAAACTAGACACTTAGGCGAAGAGATAGTTCAACAAGCCAGACTACAAACACTTAGATCAGAAATGGAAATGTTAACTATGAAGGAAGATGAAACTATCGACACCTTTACAGGAAAACTAACAGCTCTTGTAAACAAAGCCGCTAGTCTAGGACATATAGTTAAAGATACAAACTTAGTCAAAAAGTTACTAAATGCTGTACCAGAAAGGTATCTGCAAATAGTGGCATCTATAGAACAATATTCTGACTTAAACACAATGACATTTGAAGAAGCCATAGGAAGACTTAAAACCTATGAAGAAAGAATTAAATTTAAAAAGGGAAAACAAGAGAACAATCAAGAAAAATTGATGTCCACACGACATGAAGGTAGAGGGAAACATTTTAAACGTGGTAATGGAAAACATAAGTATTCACAATATAAAAACCACGATAAATTTAAAGGAGATAGAAAAGAAGGAGAAAATTCCCAAAATAATTTCAAAAAATCAGATTTTGATCTTAGCAAAGTTACTTGTTACAAATGTAACAAAAAGGGACACCTTGCAAAAAAGTGTTATTCAAAACCAAAAACAAATATGCAATCTAATCTTGTCGAGGAGGACTTAGAACCTACCTTACTAATGGCAATATTAGAAGACCCAATAGTAACAAAAGTGATCAAAACATCTCTCTACACGAAGAAGTTGTAGAAACTAAAGAAGAAAATATGGATAGTCTATGGTACTTAGACAATGGAGCAAGTAACCATATGACTGGGGTAAAAGAACATTTTAAAGAATTAGATGAGAAAGTTAGTGGAAAAGTGAAATTCGGAGATGGATCATTACCAATCCTTACCCGAAGAACAATTAGTTCAAATAACAAAGCACAAAACCCCGAAAGCAATATGGGATGCTTTGAAAACTAGACACTTAGGCGAAGAAAGAGTACAACAAGCCAGACTTCAAACACTCAGATCTGAACTTGAGTTGTTACATATGAAGGAAGATGAAACCATCGACACCTTTACAGGAAAACTAACAGCTCTTGTAAACAAAGCCGCTAGTCTAGGACACACAATAAAAGATACAAACTTAGTCAGAAAGTTACTAAATGCTGTACCAGATAGGTATCTGCAAATAGTGGCATCTATAGAACAATATTCCGACTTAAACACTATGACATTTGAAGAAGCCATAGGAAGACTTAAAACCTATGAAGAAAGGATTAAGTTTAAGAAGAATAAGGACAATAACGATCAAGATAAGTTATTGTTCACATGTCACGACAATAACATTACTCACGGAAGACACTGTGAAAAATGTGGACAAGAATTGTTACAAAGCCAAGAAAATAATTTCAAGAAAGAATCAAACAGCAAATCAAATAAATTTACTCATGATAAGAGTAAGGTGCAATGCTTCAAATGCAAGGAGTATGGGCATTTTGCAAACAAATGTCCATCAAAGAAAGAGGAACAATCCAATCTCATTGAAGAAGACTTGGAACCAACATTACTTATGACAACTTTTGAAGAAGCACCAGGAACGAAGCAAGAATGGAAGGAAATTCCATTCAACTTCAAATTGACAGCATCAAATATTGAACAACAAGGAGTTAGCAGTGAAAGCTTGGATGGTGGTATAACCGAAAGCATAAGTCAACCTGGAATTAAGGAAGATATATACGCTGCAAGAACTCAAACTAGAAGACAAGGTGTTGGTGACATAACCAACAAAATTATGATCAACCTGGACTTAAGGAAGATCATAACAATAAAGGTGGAAATAACCATAAAAAATTGATCTACCTGGATATAAGGATGATCACAAGCACTACAAAATTAAAACAGTAGTAGCTAAAAAGGTGGATTTAACCAGAAGATGAATCAAGAAGACTTAAAGATCTAGGAGATGACGATTGTGATTAAGGGGGAGAATGTTGGGTTAATCACAATCTTTATCCGATTCTACCCATTTAAAGGGTCAAACCCGAAGTCAAAGTCAACCATTATAAAAAGTCAACTATCAAGAATAACTGCCATTTAGCAGTTACATTTTGAAGCGACACATCTGTTGGTCGAACCTTTTAGAACCGAACCAACACAACCATTCGAACCATCACAATGCTTCAAACGCATCTTTTCATCTCTTATAAATAGATTAGATTCTGTAATTATACATTGATGACAAGTTTATTATTACAAGTTATATAAAAGTTATTTAGTGTTTATTTCAATTCAATACTGGTATATTGTGACTTGACCGTTAGACCATAAAGATCCACGTTTGAGGCCAACACTTAGATCTATCTCTCAATGAACTGAAAGGTCCCATCCCTGAAGCTTTAGGGAGATTAAGACTACTGCACGTATTAGATCTATCTCGTAACCGCTTAATCGGCCCCATTCCAAAATTTTCTGGGAACTTGGAAACACTTTACCTTTCTCATAATCAGTTGAGCGGTTCAATTCCAGATTCATTGGGAATGTTAACGAATTTAACAAATTTGCTTCTACAATCAAATAAATTAACAGGTCCCATCCCAATATCTTTAAAAAGACTCATTCTATTGCAAGTGTTTTCTGTATCTTCAAATTTGTTAAATGGGACGATTCCAGTTTCTATCGGGCAACTCACTAAACTTAGCCTTTTAGATGTCTCAAACAATTCTTTACAAGGAGCGGTTTCGGAAGCACATTTTGCTAATCTCTCAGCGTTGAAGTTCTTGAATACAGCTTACAATAACAAGTTGACATTCAATGTTTCACGTGAGTGGATACCTCCATTCCAATTGAGAACTGCTAAGCTCGGATCTTGCAATATTTCAAATAAATTTCCACAGTGGTTTCGAACTCAGCATAAACTTGAGGAGTTATTCTTGTCCAATGCAAGCATTTCGGGACCTCTGCCCTCATGGTTACGACACCTGCCCTTCGTTCGTGTCTTAGATCTCTCTCAAAACGAACTCACTGGAACTTTGACAAACCTTCCTCATGGGAATGGATATGGATATGGAGATGGAGGGATCGTACTTGTGCAAGATAACCTTTTTAAAGGGTCCATTCCAAGGTTACTGTGCACAAGGACATATTTGGAAATTCTTGATCTTTCGAGAAACAAATTGACTGGGAAAATTCCCAAGTGTCTAGGGAATCTACTATTTTTGAAGATGATGCTACTTAGTTCAAACGGGCTATCTGGTGTCATTCCAAGTTCTTTAGGCCGCATTTCTTTTGACTTGAATTGGTTGCAACTAAATGACAATAACTTTAGTGGAGAGATTCCTCTAGAATTTAAGAATTTTGGATATCTGGTTGTCTTGGATTTGGGTGACAACAATATCTCAGGTAACATACCAGAAGGGATCGGAGAAAACCTAACATCGTTGAGGGTCCTCAGGTTGCATAAAAATAACTTCACAGGAAGAATTCCTCAATCTTTGTGCAAACTTCAAGATCTTCACATTATTGATCTAGCTCACAACAGCTTGACAGGATCCATCCCTCATTGTTTTGGAGACTTGGATAGCATGATTAATGCAAGTTATCATAGGTATGAACCTAGTACGAGTGTCTATTCTGACGAAAATGGAATGCAAGTTATCGAAGGTATTGATCTTGAGGATGGTGGGGACGTAATGCAGGCCATCAAAGGTGTTGATCTTAAATATGCAAAAACGTTGAAACTCGTCATTACTATGGATCTTTCAAGCAATAAACTTGTTGGAGAAATACCCAAAGATCTTTACGCACTTTCTGTGTTGGTAGGTCTCAATTTGTCTAATAATAATCTTAGTGGGCCAATTCCGAAAGGCATTGGGAATATGACGTCACTATTTTCTCTCGATTTCTCAGCAAACGAGCTGACTGGGCCAATCCCTCCGAGCATATCAGCTTTAAATTTCTTAAGCCATTTGAATCTGTCACATAACAGCTTGTTAGGACGAATTCCAACGGGAAATCAATTGCAAACCCTTACCGATCCATCAATATATGCTGGCAATATAGATCTTTGTGGTGCTCCATTGCCAAAGAATTGCTATGAAGATCCAACAAGCAACAACAGATACGAAGATGCTAATAAGCCAAAGAAGGTATGGTTTTACTTGGACATAATGTCTGGTTTTGCAACCGGGTTTTGGGGTATTATTGGAGTGTTGATGTTCAAGAAGCAATGGAGACACAAACTGTTCATGTTTTCAGAGGCAACCATCGACAAAATACATGTTGCAATCGCGGTTAGAATTTCCAAGATGAAAAGAGGAAGGATTGGTGCATGAGTTCAGTAATTGTGCAGTAATTATTCAGTTTTTCGATACTACTGGTGTGCTTTTTAATAATGTCAGTGTCGTTTGAATATGTGTTGCATATAAATAGAAATATCGGCAACTTACACAGATGTCATTTGATGTTTATAGCAGCTTGGTATGTGACACTTTTTTTTTGTGAAAATGTGTGAAATGTATTAATCAAAACTTAAACTGTACGTGAATACACTTAGCAACTTGCATTTGGATGGACATACCCCATCAAACACAAAGAAGCCAATCAAAACAGAATACATCAAACTACATACATTTGAAACAAACCAATACTACAGTAGCATTCTTATCATTCTCACCCATTCATCTAGTCTAGGAATGAGCACTAGCACTAGGCAACCATGGAGAAAGATCCTTTCTTGACTACATTTCCCTTGTATAAACACCCAACCTGTGGTCAACACCTTCCACACCATAACCACAGTGGCTCTTACACAAAGGCATTACCTTAAAAAATACAATTAGATCATCTCTTTACTTTATCTGGTAGTTCGTTTGTTTTTAAATGACATAAATACAATTACCTTAAAAAATCTAATATAGAAAGAAGAGTTTGCAGATATGGACAATGAAGCCCAAATGAATATCTCAACCCATGTAGTGAAACGGGCCCAAAGACCATCCATACTAGCCTGGATGAGCACGGTACCGATCCCGTACCGAATTAGTGGTACCGATTTTTTCTCGAGCATAAATTAGTGGTACCGGTACCGTACCGAACGGGATTCGGATACCGGTGCCGGTATCGGTACCGGTACCGGGAAATCGGGTTTTTCCCGTTTTTTTCGGAAATTTCCCGATTTGGTACAGGTCCCGTACCGAATTAGTGGTCCCGATTTTTTTTCCTCCTTATTTCGTAGTACCGATACCGTACCGTATATCGGGAATCGGTACCGTACCGGTACGGTTCCGGGATTCGGTTCGAAATGCTCATCCCTACATACTAGTATAAAGTTTGAGATCGATTTATTTTTATTTATTTATTTTAAATGCAAAAATAACAAAAGAGGTGGATTTTAGTTTGATTTTAGCTTACCAAATACACAAAATAAATACATTGTGCTATTAAGCTCTTTATCATACAACTTTAATTAAGAAAAAACTTTTAATCAAGTCCCAAAATCTAAAACAAAAATACGTGTAAGTAACAAACTCTTTAGCCCATTGTATGTGAGTGTGGTTATCAACCTAAAGGTTGTGAGTTCAAGTTTTTCAGAGACATTTGTGAGATAGATGATATATATATGTGTGAAAAAAAAATTATTTAAAAAAATTCTAGTTAAGTTATAGTCTAATAGCCGAAGCCCTTAGTTATTTGTGTCTTTTTAAAAGCTACCTAATCACTTGGATCTTCCATCATTCTTGTTGCTACTTTATTTTAGATTTGTTAAGTTTTTATATGCTAGTCTTATAAAAAAAATTCTGGATACGGCAATACGCCATTTATTGTGGTGTACTGAAATTAAGTAGAAAGGCAACGCATGTCATTTATATTATGATCATGTTCATTGTAAGGACATGTTTACGTACACAATGNTATGTAAACACTTACCAACTTGCATTTGGATGGACATACCCCATCAAACACAAAGAAGCCAATCAAAACAGAATACATCAAACTACATACATTTGAAACAAACCAAACCACAGTAGCATTCTTATCATTCTCACCCATTCATCTAGTCTAGGAATGAGCACTAGCACTAGGCAACCATGGAGAAAGATCCTTTCTTGACTACATTTCCCTTGTATAAACCCAACCTGTGGTCAACACCTTCCACACCATAACAACAGTGGCTCTTACACAAAGGCATTACCTTAAAAAATACAATTAGATCATCTCTTTACTTTATAAGGCTGGTAGTTCGTTTGTTTTTAAATGACATAAATACAATTACCTTAAAAAATCTAATATAGAAAGAAGAGTTCGCAGATATGGACAATGAAGAATATCTCAACCCATGTAGTGAAACGGGCCCAAAGACCATCCATACTAGTATAAAAGTTTGAGATCGATTTATTTTTATTTATTTATTTTAAATGCAAAAATAACAAAAGAGGTGGATTTTAGTTTGATTTTAGCTTACCATACACAAAATAAATACATTGTGCTATTAAGCTCTTTATCATACAACTTTAATTAAGAAAAAACTTTTAATCAAGTCCCAAAATCTAAAACAAAAATACGTTTAAGTAACAAACTCTTTAGCCCATTGTATGTGAGTGTGGTTATCAACCTAAAGGTTGTGAGTTCAAGTTTTTCAGAGACATTTGTGAGATAGATGATATATATATGTGTGAAAAAAAAATTATTTAAAAAAATTCTAGTTAAGTTATAGTCTAATAACCGAAGCCCTTAGTTATTTGTGTCTTTTTAAAAGCTACCTAATCACTTGGATCTTCCATCATTCTTGTTGCTACTTTATTTTAGATTTGTTATGTTTTTATATGCTAGTCTTATAAAAAAAAAAATTGGATATGGCAATACGCCATTTATTGTGGTGTACTGAAATTAAGTAGAAAGGCAAACAGGCAACGCATGTCATTTATATTATGATGATGTTCATTGTAAGGACATGGTTACGTACACAATANCAACGCATGTCATTTATATTATGATCATGTTCATTGTAAGGACATGTTTACGTACACAATGTGTGTAACGCATTGTTGTCAACTTGTTCAGAAGTGTATCTTTAAGACTGGGTTTAAGTTTAACAAATAATGATGTTTCTTCTCTTCTCAAACCGTGTTTTCTAGTTTATTCAGCTTTCACATACTCATATTCGCATTCACATGGTTGACTTAAAAAGTGGTTGTTGAAAGACATGTGTACGTTCAAAAATGATAGACTACCACTTCATCCACTGGGAATATAGTAATATACTACTTTCAGCCTCCCTGACTTTAATGCCAAACAAGTTGCTACTCATTTATGGATTTATAAATGAACTAGTTTTGCTGTTCATCATTATAAGATCTTTTCCATTTTACATTGGCGTTAAATCATGGGTAGTACACACTGGGGTTTAGGGATCCATCTTATTTTCATATGTATTTTTTCAATGTCAATACTGACCGATAAGTGTTTGGGTGCACAAAATATCACAGCAACTTGCTCTAACCAAGAGAGGCTTGCTCTTATCAAGTTCCGAAACAGCGTCAAAGATGACTTTGGAATGCTTTCATCATGGACTGGCGACGACTGCTGCCAGTGGGAAAGTATCACATGTGACAATACCACTGGAAGTGTTGTCGGGCTTCATCTAAGAGGATATGCCGTGGGCTCTTTTAGTGATGAAGAGTTTGGTGAAGACTTGGACTCGGCTGGTAATGAAATGGTTGGTGCAGACTACCACTTATCAGGTCATGTCGTGGTTCGTGAAGATTACTACTTGGTTGGCGATGAACTGAACTCTAGTTTGAAAGAGTTGAGGCATCTGGAATATTTGGACTTGAGTGGGAGTGATTTTCGCGAAAGCCTCATCCCTGAGTTCATTGGATCATTTGTAAGGTTAAGTTATCTCAACCTCTCTAATGCAGGTTTCAGCGGTCTCATTCCCTCTCATGTTGGAAATCTTTCTTCTTTGAAAGTTCTCGATGTTTCAAACTCGTATCCACAATTGATGGTAGATGATATGGCATGGGTTTCTGGCTTATCGTCACTCAAACATCTCAACTTGAATGACGTGGATCTTAGTGGAGCTCTAAACGTTGACAGGTTACTTTACACCATTCCTTCATTATCGAAATTAAGTTTGTCTTTCTGTAGTCTTTCTAATGATCATATAAGTCCTAACCTTAATTCAAGCACAAAACTTGCCAACATTAGACACCTAGATCTTAGCAACAATGATTTCCAAGGCCCGCTCCCTAGGTTTCTTCAAAACATGACTTCCTTAACGTTCCTTGATCTTTCTGGCTATAATCTAAGCCAGGTTTGGAACTCTGGAAACATGTTAAACACGATCCCTTCTGTATCAGAGTTGCATTTGTCACATTGTGAGCTTCAAAATATCAATCTTTCTCCCACTCATTTCAACTTCAGTAGACATTCTAACATCCAACACTTGGGCCTTGGTAACAATAAAATTGAAGGCAGATTCCCATCCTTTTTAACAAACATGAGCTCACTGTTATCCCTTGATCTTTCGTATAACAACCTTAATTCATCAATTCCTGCCATGCCTAACCTTCTAAAGCTTGACCTTACTTATAATAACTTTGAGCGGATTGAGCATCTTGGGATTTGGAGACACTGTCACCTAAAAGAACTGATTGCTTCAAAGGCGCTTCAAGGAGATGAAATGGTGGGCCCATCAACCAATGTATCCAAATGCTCTCAATATGCTTTGGAGAGATTGGATTTAGGAGATAACAATTTAAATGGTTCGATTCCAGAATCCCTCGGAAGACTAACCAATTTAAGAGACTTGGATCTGTCTGTGAATGAATTGACAGGTCCAATCCCTGATGTTTTAGGGAGATTAAGATTGTTACAAGTATTAGATCTATCTTCTAACTACTTATCCGGTCCCATACCGAATTTCCAAGGCCAACTCACCAAACTTCGGCTTTCTTATAATCGATTAAACGGATCGATTCCAGATTCCTTGGGAAGATCAATAGCTTTAGTAGAATTGTTTCTACAATCAAACTGGTTAACAGGCCCTATCCCAGAATCTCTAGGAAGACTCACTTCACTACAAGTGTTGTCTGTGTCATCAAATTTGTTGAATGGGACGATTCCGGTTTCATTTGGGAAACTCGGCAAACTATATTTTTTAGATGTCTCGAACAATTCTTTACAAGGAGTGGTTTCGGAAGCTCAGTTTGCCAATCAGTCGGCCTTGAAGTACCTGAATACAGCTTACAATAATAAGTTAACATTCAATGTTTCACATGGGTGGATACCTCCATTCCAATTAAGAATCGCATATCTCGGGTCTTGCAAAATTTCAGATGAATTTCCAACGTGGTTTCGGACTCAAAAAAACCTTCGGGAGTTAGTGTTGTCGAATGCTAGCATTTCTGGACCTCTGCCCACGTGGTTGCGCCAAATGCCCGTAATCCGTGTACTAGATCTCTCTCACAACAAACTGACTGGAAATTTGACAAACCTTCCGTCTGGATACCGTTTAAATGGGGCTGGATATCAAGATAGTGAAATATTACTTTTGCAAAATAACTTGTTTAGAGGTTCGATTCCAAGGTCATTGTGCAAACGGACAGATTTGAACATTCTTGATCTTTCCAGAAATAGGTTGATTGGACATATGCCCGACTGTCTCGGGAATCTAAAATCCATGACGAAGATACTGCTTAGTTCAAATAAGCTATCTGGTGACATTCCAAGTTCTTTAGGCCTTCCTTCATTCTTGACGCGGTTGCAGTTGAATGACAATAACTTCAGTGGAGAAATTCCTCGAGCTTTTGGGAATCTTGAAAATATGGATGTATTGGATTTGGGCGAGAATGAAATATCAGGAAACATACCTGAATGGATTGGAAACAATCTTACACGGTTAAGCGTTCTCAGGTTGTACAAAAATAACTTTGGGGGAAGAATCCCTCAATCTTTGTGCAAACTTTCAAATCTTCACATTTTAGATCTGGCACACAACAGCTTAACAGGATCCATCCCTCATTGTTTCGGAGGGTTGCATGGCATGATGGAGCTTCCCTCGTCATATGCTAATTTAGAGAGTTTTAACTATAACGGAAATGTGATGCAGGTCATCAAAGGTGTCACACTTGAATATTCAAAAATGTGGACATTAGTTTCCAACATGGACCTTTCAAGCAATAAGCTTGTCGGAGAAATACCCCAAGAGCTAACAACACTTGTCGGGTTATTGGGTCTCAATTTGTCTCATAATCATCTTGATGGGGTAATCCCAAAAGGCATTGGGAACATGACGTCACTATTTTCTCTCGATCTATCAGCAAACATATTGAACGGGATGATCCCTCTAAGCATAGCAACTTTGAATTTCTTAAGCCATTTGAATCTGTCACAAAACAGCTTATCAGGACGAATTCCAACAGGAAATCAATTGCAGACCCTTACCGATCCATCAATGTATGCTGGTAACAGAGATCTATGTGGTGCCCCACTTACAAAGACTTGCTCAAATCTGGAAAACAGTCCAACCAGAACAAGCACGAACGAATACGAAGATGGTGATGAGCCTAAAAAGTTATGGTTTTCTTTGGGCATAGTGTCTGGTTTCGTAACAGGTTTTTGGGGTGTTATTGGAGTCTTGATGTTCAAGAAGCAATGGAGACACAAGCTCTTCACCTTTTCCGAGGCAACCATGGAAAAAATATACGTTGCAGTCATGGTGAGAGTTTCCAAGATGAAAAGAGTAAGGGAGGCTGCATAGATCCTACTGAATTCAAGTAATCATGGAGTATCTATTATCAATAATCTTTACTGTGCTTGTATATCTGCAACTCATTTGTATACTGAGTGTTTCTTTCTTACATAAATAGAAAAATGGTTAAGCTTGACTAGGAACATATATACTGGTTTAGAATCACTCCAAATAACGTAAAACAAATATACTTAAGGGTAGCAGTTAATGAGTTATATTAAGCAATTAATTATCTTGGTATATGTCACCCTTGTATAGCGAATCCGCTGAGGCCCCGATCCATGCCAAACCTAACATAAAATTAACAATAAGAAGCGACTAAAAGGTACATACAAATAACTAACGAATAAACAATTCACAACATTACTGGCTCTTTCTTAACGGTCCATGTTATTTTCTTTTTGAACAGCTCAACTTCTATGAAAAAAGGCTAGTTACTAGCATGAACAGGATTACAAACAAAGACACCAAATTACAACTACAAGAGATATCCAAGCTACCAAACACCAATACTATATATACGGAAAAAGCGAAAGGGTTGCACGTACTAGAAAACCACAAAAATGTCAAAATATGAACTCCAACCAAGATTCTAGAAGCTGCAACCGCTGTTACTGAAAATACTTTTTCATTTTTGTACTTCCATCTACACCAAGATGGTATTCAAGATGACAGCTTATAATATTTCTATATGCCATCACTAATATATAACCTGAACCAGACACGATTAACCCACAATTGCAGTTGTGAAAGACGATACAAGGTGAGCAGTAGAATGGTTTTACTCAATAAGTGAAAGAGCAGTAGAATAAAGTACGTTTGTTTCTAAACACAATCAATTATGTATGTATGATGATAGAATTAGAGCTTCTCTACGAGGCATTTCATCAAACACACTTGGGGCAATTTTTGGTTTTTAGAAAACGAGTATGGCGGCGGTCGGCCGCGCTGCGGCCTAGCGGGGGGGTTTTTTTTTTGCCATAGTAGTTGATGGTTGTTTTGCGTTTTTTCTTTACCGTTTGTCTTATGTTTTCATTTTAAAGGCGGAATTTTTGTTTTGAAGCTATTGCAACAAATTGATGGATGCCGATGATATGGTTATAAAAAAGCACTATATTTTACGGTTTTGTATGTTTTTTTGCTTGTCATTTTTTTTTTTTTTTTTTTAACTTTGCCTATGTTTTGTTTTGTTGGTTATATGTGTTTGCTATAAATAACTATGTCATTATGTGGGCTTAATATTTATTGGGTTTATTTTCAATGGTATTTGGACTTTGGCATGTTGTATGTGGGCTTTGTTTTTGGTAAAATGTATAATATATACGTTATATTAGATTTGGGGGAAAAAGGGTGACACATTCTGCTAAAAAGAAATTAGGGTTTATAGACAAAGAATCATGGCTCCAAAGTTTCCTAAGTTGTTAAAGACGTCGCGTGAAATTGGCGATCGACGAATCCATAAGGTTCTTGACAAAGAATCATGGCTCCAAAGTTTCCTAAGTTGTTAAAGACGTCGCGTGAAATTGGCGATCGACGAATCCATAAGGTTCTTTATGCTATGTTAGACCGAGAGAAAAAGGCGTATAAGGGTGATGAAAGCAGTTATAATGAAAGGATCGGGGAGATACGGGCCAGGGTTGAGTATCGGCATGATATAATTTTGGAGCTCCAAAGGTTTGAAAGGGATTTGATTGTTGATGAGGGGTTAGCAGATTTGATCAATGAAGAGAAGGAGGACTTGGCTGAAATAGGTCGCCTTGTTCAGATGAGTTATGCTTCGACTTTACGTGCTACTCAAAAGTCCGTGTTTATGAAGAAAATGAAGAAATTGAAGTAAGGTTAATCTATTCGAATGTTTTGAAATGTCCTTGTGTGCTATGTATTTTTGTTGAATTAAATGGTCAAGGACTTCTTAGCTATGTAAGAAATATGTAGGTAGTGTAGTCATGTATGTTGGGTGGATGGAGATGTAAGTGTAGGGGGTAACTGGTGTATGGTACCGTTAATATTAATAAAATTCTACTTTATCAGTTGTCTGATTTTTGATTTTTTGTTGGATTTCTATTAGTGCATTGGATAGTGTATATAGTTGTCATCTTGTTGAATGCATTGGATAGTCTGTGCATTTGTATTATGCTGCTGGATATCTTATGCACACATATATTCTTTTTTTGTGGGTAGGATAGCTTTGACAGGATTTTAAAGAGTGAGTGGTATAAGTGTGTGTGTTTTTTTTTTCTTTTTTTTTCTTTTTGTCCATATGCTTTGAATCACTGTGTGCCATGTGATATACAAAGTAGACTAACAGTGTTGCACCCATGGTACTTTTACTGTTGTTGTTTATGTCTTTCGCCTATATAAGCAGTTTTGGTGTTTCTATGATTCTCATATACACTCCCTTAGTTGTGTCTGAAAAGTGTGTGAAAGCAATGGTTTCCACTCCTAATTTCGATGAGTTGAAAGAGGCCTGCAATTCTGATAGGCTAGAACACTGCTTCCGTTTCTTGTTCATGAAAGATGCGCGTGAAAATGACGCCTTCATTAGCCTTATCGATGAAGAATGTGACGATGTACACCGAAGGATGCAGTATCGACGGAGTTTGCTTCAAGAGGGTCCAGCTTTTAGTCCTTTTGATTTAGTTGCTGGTGATGGGCTACAATGTATGAGAGAAGCACAGAATAAGGATGGTGAGATTTTAGCGGCTTTGATGGTTGTTCTTGATTTGGCGCGCGAGGCAAGGGAGCAGAAGGTTGACCATGTCACAATGATGGAGCAATATCTCTGATGCCGTTTGTTGTAGTCTTTTATGTTTCTGTGGGTGTTAGTAGAAGCTGATGTAGGTTTCCATTTCCCGTTTATGTCGATGTGTTTCCCAGTAGAAGTTTATGTAGGTTTGTTTAAGTGGCGACAGTTGTAAGGCATGCTACTTATGTAACTGTTGTTACTTATGAATAAAAGAATTGCTAGTTTCTTTGTATTTTGCTTATGACTCTCGTGTTTTACACCTGTTGTATTGTGTATCTGTTATCTGTTTGGGAATATAGAAATATTTCTGTTTGCATAACAGTTCTATCATATGTCAAGGCAGAATAGAAATGGAAAAGACCAAAGGAAATGTTAACTACATACATAAAAAAGGGCACAGATGTTTGTTGCATACAGTTATACAGCGTGTAGCTGCTTTGATTATCATACATAGATAGTGGCAGAGATGTTTGGCAACATACTTGTGACAAAAGAGACTGCCTGGTAACGCTACATAGTTACATGCCTTTTAAGGCAACATACGATTGCTTTTGATATTTTACACAAAAGGTAGCAAGCATGCATCTACGTAATGTACAAAATAGTTTGTTGATGGTTTTCATACCATGTTACTTGTAGGATTTTCTTAGGAGTCGGTTTTTTTGGTTTTTTTTGTGGGCTGTTTCTGCAAGTGTGTTTTTTTCATCTGAGAACAGGGGACTACGGGCTGAAGTCTTTCTTGGAGCATATTTCTTGTGTGATTCGCCTGGTAAGTCTGTATTATCTTGTGGTGTTTTTGTTGTGAGCTGTTCTTCTAGTTTGGGTGTTATTGATGGTGGTGGGGTGAGACTTGTAGAAGAGTATATAATTTCTTCCTCCTTTGTATGCGGCTTAGTCTCTAGGTTGATTTCTTTTGGTGTCTTGGATGGTGGCGATGGTGTCGTTACATCTGCATAAGAAATTGGTGCCAGAGTTTCTTGCAGAGTTTGATCAAGACCAGTAGTTCCTGCTGTGAGCAACTGTGTGTTGTTCCATGCTTTGTCTAAAAAGAACACAGGTTTTTCTTTTGTGCTTTCGGAAGCAAAGTGAAGCTGAAAGATCTTTCTTTGTCCTTCTAACGCAAGCAACTCTTGTGGATATTTATAACGGTCTTTGTCTTGCAGACTTTTAATGTCACACCCTGAATTTACCTGTTAAATGGCAGCGGAATTGAATTCCCGGGTGTAACGATCATGGCATCTCATACAAGGTTACATTGAACGACCTAAAGTGTCGTTTTGTAAATACATCGTTTGATCATTAAAATATACAAAGTTTACAAAATAGGTCCCAAAATGATGTTACAAGTTCATGAAAACTAGTTCAACTTGATCAAACGTTACATAAGTGCATAAAATGAAAGGTAAGACGCGTCGACTTCCTCGACTCCATGATGGTCCATATGCAAGTCACATGTTGTTATCTTAGTAACCTGAAAATACATTGCTAAAACGGTCAACAATAATGTTGGTGAGAAATCATAGGTTTTTGAAAATAAATGTTATACGGAAACCATAAGTATATATATATGACTAACTGTCACATGGTAAATGAAAAATAGTACAATAGACCTTAAACTCATGACCCCAAAGCTAGACTGTACTAATGAAATGCCCCAAATGGAGTGCTTTGCCAAACACTTTGAATGTATGAAATGAAATGCATCCGTTTGACTGTTGGTAACCCCAACACGGATGGAGGCGTCACCCTCAATAGATCTATCCACTACTCCTCGCTGCTCACAATTACGTTCATGAGTGATGAGTGTGTATAATTTACTCTCATCATTTTTTCTTCATCCTGAATGCCAAACACATCCAAAAACAGCCAAATTAATCAATCAAAATATGATAAATACTTCCAAAAGTGTGTTCTTAGTGGTTCTAGATGCAAAAATGTTGAAAACAAAGAAAAACAAACAAAGTTGGCACAATTTGGCAGTTTCACCCTCAAACCTTCACCAAGATTGTCAAAACTAGTCCTGAATATTTTCAAAATATGCAAAATGATCATAAAAGAAGTCACTTGGGGGAGTTCCATAGAGTGCAAAACAAACCCTCTTGAAATATCAAAAATCAGAAATTACAACTTTGATCCCCAAGTTGAAAATGTCAAGAAATAGTCCTCGGTGAATTTTAAAAAGTGAAAATAATCAAAAAAAGGAAACCTTGTTACTATCATCAATGGACAAGAATTGGTCCTTGTGTAAAAAAATTTGGGAAAAGTTGACATGTTTTGGTCCTAAAGTTCACAAATGCAGAAAATGTCCTGGGGAATTCAAGAGTGAAAAAGATAACATTGTCCTTGCACTATTCAACCTTGCAAGAAAGACCCTTTGAGACTTGGAAATTTACAAACCTCAGCCCCTCAAAATCCAGAATTACGAAAATAGTCCTTTGTGGAATTTACAGAACCCAAACGGATCCACTGCTAGTATATAAACCCAAAAAAGTACAAAACCATAAAACCCCGGCCCTTTTCTTTTTCTTTTCTCTGCCAACCCTCAAGCCCACCAGTGTTATTAAATTATAAACACTCCCCTTTTCCCCCTCCCTTCTCCGTCACACTCAACACACCACCACCCACTTGCCCTGCAACTATTCATCTCATCACATGCCCGACCCCGCCCAGAATCCACTTCACGCTTGAACCCACTACACCCACAAAAATGCTGCCACCCCCCCTCTGCAATTAAAAACAAAAAATGTTATAAAACAATTTTGGCGAAATACAGTGGAAGGCTAGACACCCATTTTGCCATGGAGCAGCTGGATTGTTCAGAGGCCAAGGAACACCCTTAAGCCTTCAAGATAAAAGGAAGAGGATGCAAGAGGAAAGTAGGCAGTCCAATATCTAGTTTTAGTATAAGTCGAAGTTTATGTAATTTCAAATCAGATTGTTATTTCAATCAAAAGTAGTGTAATATGTGTCTAAGTTGTAATTTCCTGCTTTTATTATACAATTCAAGTCTAATAAATCCAGTCATAATTCTAAATCAAAATTCGGTTTTAGCTATAATGGTTCTTTAAGTTAAGTTCTGTGCATAAGCTCACTTAGGACTTATATAAACTTAAGAAACAACTGAAAAACAAGACATAAAAAATTCAGGAAAACAAATGCATACAAGGTACCTATACATTGACTGGGAAGCTTGGAAGTTGCCTAACAATGGAGCAAGTATGGGACTTTTACCTAGCTTATCTCTGATAAGCTAGGAGCTTGTTGAGCATAAATAAGCTCTAGTAAAGCTAGAGTAAAGGTTTCTACTTTTCAATTTCTAAAAATTCAAGTTTTAGTGTAAATTTCCAATTCACTGTACTAGTACTTATTTCTGCTTAATCTTTGTGTCTTAGTGCTTATTCAGTGTTCATTAGTGATATTATAGCTTAAAATCTTGGTATTGTTCAGTGATTTTCATAATTGATCAAATTTTCATTTTCACTGTCAAAAGAGCAATATTGATCACTTTGAATAATTATGGATTAGACCTGTGTTTCTAAGTTCAAATCAGTCTAAGCAAGCATAATTGATCATTTGAAATCAAGTTTGTGGTCCAAATCACCAAGTGCTTTTGAAAACCAACATTAGTGCAGTTAAAAAGGTTGTTTGGATTGGTAGTTATAAGTGTGATCCAGTGTTCATTAGTTGTTGTTTGTGCTTGATACATGTTACTTAGGATCTAATAAACTCAAAACAAGCATAAAATCCAGTGGTCATTTGTAAAAAAGTCAAAATCACTCTTAATCTCATCTCATTCATAATCTGTCAAAGATTTTTGGTCCAAATTCTTCAAATCAGTTCATTAGTTGTTAATATTGCTAGATTTCATGTTCTTATGGTTTAATACAACATAATCAATCCACAAATTAAGATCAAAACTCACCAAAGTCAACTTAGTGCAAAAATCAAAAAAGTCAATTTGACAGAAAAAAAGATTTTGAATAAAATAGTTGATTTAATTGTGATCTTGTTGTTGTGAATTAGGTTAAAAGCTTGTAGGGTATTAATATTTGGTTGCTAAGCTTCATTAGGGTATTTTTGTTTAATTTTTATCTAGCTTATATACTGCTTATTTGATGGTTTTTTCTTAGATAGTTTTTCAAAAAGGTGTTCTGTATCACAGTTTTCACCAAAGTTCATAAGCTTGCACAATCTTGGTTAGTTAGTCTTAGCTTGTGATTCTTGTTGATTTGGAAAGCCCATTTGGTCAGCTACTTGTGCTAATAATTGTTTTTCACTTTAGAGCTTTTCAGATAGCTTTTTCATTGGCTTTTAAAACAGACTTTTTTATAAACTTACCCTGTGTCACAGGTTTGAGCCCATTTTCATAAGCTCACATAGAGCTTATTAGTGGGTCCCACCTGTTGAACCCTGGCTTTTTGGAAAGCTTATCAGCCATATTTCAAAGCCCAAAGCTTATTTTGTGATTTAGAACTTAATCAATAGGGCTGCTTGTTTCATTTTGTTTGCCTCATTCAACTGTGTTCAACAATAGTCAGCATAGATTTTTCAACACCCCCATCTTCATAAGCTCACACAGAGCTTATTAGTGGGCCCCACCCTGTGATTCTTGGCTTTTTGGAAAGCCAAGCAACCATAGTTTCCAGTTCTAGCTTTATTTTGCTTTTTCTAACTTAATTGATAAGCTGAATCAAGCCAACAAAAAACTTGCAGGCCTGGTTGTTACTAAGGTCACTGAAATTGCTTATTTNCCTTGAAGTTTGGAACTTGTCATTTTTAGCCCCTGTAGTTTAGAAGTTGTCACTTTTAGTCCCTGTACTTTGCTTAATTGCATTTTGTGTTATATATTTGTCATATCTGTTTATTGAGCATTTTCATTTTCTATTCCAAGCAATCAGTAGAGTAAAAATCAATCAAAATCTTTATCTGGTTACTATTCCTAATCACTCTTCCCATAAACGTTTTTCAAAACACAATTTCAATCTCGTTGGGATTTAACGACCAGGGGAAACACTGTACTCTCCAGGATTACACTGCATTGTGCTCTAAGCTTTCAGGGTTTATTTGTTACGGTTAGCCATTCACAAGTGGCTAGCTTGTGTGACAAACCTGTTGGTTCTGAGACCAATCATTGACACATGCTTAACTCAAGTAGTTTTTGGAAAGCCGTTTGTTGAGGCCTCTAAAATGAATTATGACCCATCTCTAGGGATAGTTAGATTCAGGGACGAGACCGATGATATAGCTTACCAAATGCCTTATAAGATAGAGCAATACCGACTGTTGTCAAACATCGAGAAGGAGCACAAGCAAGCAGTCTACTATAGGAATGACAAGGATAGAAGTAGAGAAGTAGACTATGTCATGAGTAGGATATTTGGGTTCTACAAAGAATGCTTGCAACTAGGTCCGGAATATAAGACTAAGCCCGAGGATGAGCTAGAGGATGTGACCAATGATGGAGTCAAATAATAGAGCCCGTGACTTTGAGTCTAGCTACAAGACTCGTTAATAAAGAAAAACGCTTCGTGGGAGGCAACCCAAGCTTTGTGTGTTTATTTGTTTGCTTGTTTGATTTTATTTGCTTCCGTATGTATGTTTTATTTTTATTGTTATTGATTCATGCTTCAAACTAAAATTGTGAAAATGCTTTATTTTGTTTTTAACTTCGTCTTAACTACATATAAAGGTATTTTGCAAAAGATAAGTGTAAGGGAAATCCAAATCGGTTTATAAGAACAAATAAACATGAATCATAACAATATTAAATTGACATACATATTAGTAATTGTTTGAGTCAAATGCTTGTATCAAGTCATAATGATATTTTGCAGGATTTCCAGGAAATAGGAATTGAGTTTTTCCAGAAATTTTCCGGAAACTTAACATGAGAAATCTGTCAGATCACTTCTGACAGCGTCAAGGCCCAGGCTGACGGCGTCAGGTTCAGTTTTCTGGAATTTTTGAAAGTTTTGTTTTTCTTCCGGAATTATAAAATGTTTTATAAAATCTCTAACTTATAAACTCCAGGAATCTGCAAAATATTCATTCCACAAGCATTATATCCTTATACAGATTTATCCCGCCGATGTTATGCAGGTTTTCGTATTTATTTTCTCAGGTTTAACAGGTTATTTTGGACAAGAAGATGATTCATATTTCGGAAGGGAAGCTTTGAGTGTTCATTTTCTTTGAAGAAAATCTAACCATGTTACCCCTTTATCCACCAAGCGAATCAGGGGAGCATTTGATTTCATTCTTTTACCTTATTTACTTTTACATCTTATTATTTGAACATTGGGGACAATGTTCATCTTAAGTGTAAGGGGGTAAATTATGATACCTTAGAGAATGCAATTACACTTGATTTTTGTTTGTTTAATGGTAGGTGTGTAATAAAACTGAGAGAAATACATGTTAGGGCAATTTTAGTGCCAAATTTAAAATTTTTTACAACATTTAGGAGTGAAACTTTGGTCTTAATGAGCGTCTCATGGATAGGAGTTATATGACTAGCACAAAAACCGTACCACTAAAAAATTTTCCACCCCAAATATGTGAGGTTCGCCCCTAGAATTGGTAGGAAAAGCATTTATGCTATGATGTATGTAACGGTAGCACTTAGATTCTAGAACTTGCATTAGGACCATCCCGAATCCACAAGTGAGACTACATTCGATGCAATCCTAAAGCGAAAGATTTTTTTGAAAATGGGTAAAGCGCTGCAAGGCGGCTTATGTTTCGCGGGCGTAACTTCCGCCAAAAGCAACCAAAATATTCCTTGGTGAATCGGGCGAAAACTTGAACTACTGATATCGCAACGATATATATATAGTATATATATAGTAGTATATCTTCCGAGGATAGCACGGGTAAATATGTATCCCCGGGTCGTATTTCCCAACGAAGGCTGAATGGAGCTTGTTGGTTCGTGATCGTGATTCGTGAAGTGAATGTGAAAGGGGTTTAAGGGGAAGCCTAATCTAAAATTACACTACGGAAATAAAATAACACCAACAAGAAAGCACGTAAACCTAAATCTTAATTAAAACCTAAAAACGTAATTAAAACACAAAATAAACGCGAACGCGCAAGATAAAAAGTGAATTTAAAGCTACACTTATTCTACGGGGATGAAAATAATTTTCCTACTTACTAAAAGACAAAATAAAATTTTAGGAAAAAGAAAAATATTTTTTTGGCTTTTTATTTAATTATTATTAATTAAAAACTACTTTTAACTATCTAATTATACTAAAATAATATTTAATATGAAATAAAGCTAGAAAAATAAAAATTTAATTTTTATAATTCTAAAATAACCTAATAATAATATTAAAACAGAAAAATATTTTTTTGATTTTTTATGAATTATTATTAATTAAAAAGGATTTAAAATTACTTAAAAACTAGTTTTAATTAAAATAAATAGTAAATGACTTAAGAAAATTATGAAATTTTTCAGAGAATTCTAAAATATTATTAAGAACCTTGGAAAAATAAAATTACTAAATTTAGAACCCTAATAAGCTGTTTTGGGCTGATAAGCAGTTTGGGAATAAGCTAAAAGATAAGCTAATAAGTACTTTGGAGCACACAACTTTTAGGACAGCTTAAGCATACTATAATAAGCATAATGGAACAAGAAAAGAACAGAAAAGAAGCTAAATAAGCATATATGCAGTTTACTCTATTTGACAGAAAACTAGCTTAATCTACCTACTTTCTAGCTTATTAATAAGCACTCAAAGAGCTAATTACTGGAAGGAAAAGGGGGCAAAAGAAAGAACACCTAGGAGAGAACCTAAAAACCTAAAAAGCCCTAATTTTAATGACCTATTGCTCCTCCAAATTGAACCTAGATTAGAGCTACTTGGGATTCTATTGCTGTAAGAACATGTGAGCAGGCAACTTTTGGATTGATTTTGAGCAAGCTAATGTGTTTGGGAATGTATTAATCTGATATATGATGAGTTTGCTGTATAAACTAACCTCAGAAACAAATTCAAGCAACTCCTAATCCAATTGATGCCTTAAAATGATCCTAGATCAGCTGTTCTTAAACTACTTTTACCCAGTTTGACCTTTTTTTTTTCTTGCAACCTAATGTTGACCAAAATGAGATTCTACTGATCACTATTTAATCTATATGAAATATTAAGCTGGTGTAAACCTTAATTAACCTAAATGTGCCTAGCTTCTACACAGTTTAAGGATCACAGCAGCCAAAACACTACAACATGCACAGAATTGAACATTAAGTGCAATTTTGAATTTTTATATATAAACGACTAAATTTATGACTTAGATATCCTAACTTACACTAATGCAGAACTAGGATGCAAAGAACTAAGCAAATGAACAGCAAGAATACTCAGAAACTATTTTAACCAAACACCCCTTTAAACCTATGTTTATACTACAAATGTGATTTTTAAACTTACAACTACTGATTTTATGATTAAAATAGATTACTTAAACTAAATTAGAGCTACTGGAACAAGAGTCAAACACAAATAACAGTAGGAACATGCATATGCAGTTTAAGCTATAGCAAGGCAGTGAGACCACACTTGAGACCTATAACATGTAAACACTAAACAACATCAGATGAACAACAATAGTAATCTATATTAAGCACGATTAAGCTACAAATGCATAATTAAACTACTAATATAGAAACTAAACTAGTAATAAGGTAAATGCAGGAAGAAGACTTACTTGGTTGAAGGCTAAATGGAACAATGCTACTGGAAATGATGAGATAACCTCATAAGCTATTGGAGAGCTTTGTGAGCTTGTCAGAAGGGTGTATGAGCTTATTCAGAGGAGTTCTGAGCTTATACAAGCTTATGTTTCCTCAGTTATTACTATAATTTTTTTTTTTTTTTATATAGCAGTATGAAACAACTAAAAGCTTATAAGTAACTTATAAAAACTTAACAAACAGTAATGAGAAGCTTTTATAAAGGATTTAGACTAGAAAATAATAATTTTAACAAACGGGTTTAAGAAAACAAAGCTGATAATTTTATTAGGACTAAACCAGATTACATTAAAGGTAACAGTACATAAATTTAACTTCTAATTGTAAACCTAGAATTCTACACTAAAACTGCTCCTAAACTACACCTAGACTACTCCATACACCATGAGCCAGGGGACCCTTTTTATAGCCTGTGAGAGGCGGTTTGAAGCTGCTAGAATGTTTATCTCATCCTCAGGATTAAATCCCACTAGGACTTTCATGAATTCGAACCTTCTTATCCTCTCCATTATCTTCCAGGCCTTCTAAATGCTTCGATTAAGCCACGTGTGTAATGATTATCCTGATATGTCAGAGTTTTCTGGAAGGTACGAGGTGTTTGTGATTGGGTATGGGGTAAAAAATGGGGTTGCAGGGTGAAAATGGGAGGGATAAACAGTAAAGGCTGAAAAGGGCGCGTTTGATTTGTTATTATTATTTTGACCAAGGTAAAAGGGGGGTTTGACTTGGGTTATATAAAAGGGCCGGGTTTGATAAAGGGTAAGGTTTGGGCTTGTGGTGTCTTGGGCCAAAGAGTAAAGGGTTTGCATTGGGTTAGATTTATCTTTGGGTTAAGAAAATAGGTTAAGGGTCCGGTTGTAATATTAGTAGATTTAGGATTTATAAATTTTCAAGGACCATTTGTGTAAATGCTGAAACTTCAAGGACCAAGGCTGCCATTTTCCATAAACCATATCCAAGGACCTTATGTGATATTTCTTGAATTCTTGGAGGACTTGATATGATATTTCTTCAAAATCTCTTCCAGGGACTGAATTTGACAAATTCTGAAACCCCAGGGACCTATTTTGCCAAATCTTTAAATTATCCTTTTAGGGGCTTCTTTTGACTTTATAAGCATTCCTGGTCTTGGCTTTTAACTCTTTCCATATCTCGTGCTCGTTTTTGGTGATTTTGGCTCGGTTTTTGTCGTTTTCTTATATTTTCTTACCTGCATGTATAAAAACACAAAAACATAGATATTTGGCAATTATGGTCGGGTTTTTGGTCTTTTTGGTCTTAATTTGGTCAAGAAAAGTTATGTGTTTAAGCACATACCAACTACGTACATACATACTTGTAGTTAGATTTACTACATGATAAGAGGCATTAGGATTAACCCTTGTTTTACTAAGGACTTGTTTGATAGCCCCGAGACACCACACTTCCTAGGTAATCCAATCATCAAAGCAGGTGACCCATCTAACCTCAACATACCATGCAACATAGGGCATCTTCATGCATGGAAAGCGTACATAGACCCTAAATCCCCCATAAACATCATGAGTAGAGCCTACTACAACTTGATAAAAAGAGACCTACTAGGATTTAGGATGTTGCCAAATACCCGATATATAAGTAATTTCGTGGGTAGGGTCAAGGGACTTCATGTATTCGTAGGCAACTTCACCTATATCATCGATTTTGTGATAGTTGAGGATATTCAACCGGTAATTGATGATTGCCTAACTCAAGTAGTGTTTGGGAAACCATTTGTTGAGGCCTCTAAGATGAGTTATGACCCATCCCTAGGGATAGTTAAATTCAAGGAAGGGACCAAGGAAATAGCTTACCAAATGCCATATAAGATAGAGCAATACCGGCTTTTATCAAACCTAGAAAAAGAACATAAGCAAGCGGTCTACTATAGGAATGAAGAGGATAAGCGTAGAGGAGTAGACTACGTCATGAGAAAAATAATGGGATTCTACAAGGAGTGTCTAGAGTTAGGTCCGGAGTACACAACCGGACAAGAGGTCACGTAACGTGGGAAGGCCTCGAGTCTAGCTACAAGACTCTTTAATAAAGAAAAGCGCTTCGTGGGAGGCACCCCATGCCTATCTTTGTTTTGTTTGTTTTTATGTTTTATTTGTTTCCGTATGCATGTTTATTTTTATTGTTTGAGATTCATGATTTAAC